>CAJQUW010006073.1:0-278686 GCA_907163375.1 Prostheceraeus crozeri | reverse complement strand
CATGTACGTCCACTGTCAAGTTTACATCCAAAACTAAACCTTGGGTTACTCCTGTCTTTCTTGACAAAATTTCGATGACAGGTCTATTAGGATCACAGAATGGAAGCCAGTTATCACTCAACTTTGAATAATTTGTGACAATTTTACACACACTCCAAATTGATTGACCGGATTTCTTCAATAAAGTTGAACTCCACTGCCTCTATCTACCAAATATCGCTTGATTCACTTTTCCTCGAAGTGAGCATACTACGCCCTCCAATTTTTGGCACGGTATGCCTTGTAGCGCTTATTGATGAGCACTTTTACAACATTGCTCATTCAAGGTTTATCAAAACCAGACCTTTTCACCATATCCCGAGGAATGTCTCAAAGCCTCTAGCAGATGAGCATAAAAAACCTCGCAAGCATCATCCAAGGGCGAATTTTCAAAAACTGCTGAAACCAATCAATTTGTGAAAGATAAATCCAGGTTTCTCTGCACTTTGACTCTCGAAAGTCCATGACAGGAAAATAATCATCGCTATATAGAATCTGCTTCTTGAACTCCAAAACAATTGCTCTATGATCACTAGTACTGAGCGAAGATAATAATGTCGGCGATTTGTGGTGGGAAACATATTGATCCGGAATAAGAATTAAGTCCAGGTCAGCGTCAAATCTGGTTGGTTCAGCAATGACGTTTTCAAGTCCATAGGATATTTCAAAACAAGATGAGTCAACCATATCAAAGTCTCCAGCGATATATACAACATGATCGACGAAGCGAGATAGGAATCCGTCAATGGTAGAGCAAATATAAGTTTCTAAATGCTGTTTTGTTGCATTGCTCAACGTCCGTCCTCTTGGGAAGTACAATACACACAAAATACATTTGAAGTTTCGATGCACTATTCGTAAAACGAGCATTTCGACTTCAGAATGAATAGAATCACGGAACAGAGTAGTAGATGAGAAGTCGGACCTGATCCAGCACACAATACAACCTCCTTTCTGTCCTGTGTTTCGATCAGCACGATGTAGCATATAATTCGAATTAGAAATCGCAGCATCAGACACTGTTGAGTCCATCCAAGATTCTGTTGCACATATGAGTGAGGTCGGAGATTAGCAAATGCAATTCATCAAATTTATTGTTAATTGAACGCGCATTAAATGGCATAAAGAAGGTAGCGCGAAATTAGTACACCTTCAATCATATAACGGCGGTTTCTTTCGAACAACTCCATTGTTACGAATCACATTTTCACTGTTGGCCTTCCTCCGAAGAAATTCCTTACGAATTCGTTTGTTTTCCTTCAATTGTAAGTGAGTATAATCAGGCTTCAAATAGACATAACCAAATCGAGCATCGTTTTTGAGTTTCTTTGAGTTTTTCAAGCAATTGACCTTATCTGCATGAGATTTAAATGTGATACGTATAGGTCTGGCCTTCTGACAATTGGGATCACGTTTACCAAGTCTATTACATGCCACCACATTGTCATCAGCTTTATCGTTCACAACATCCAAGATATTTTCCACACGCTTGCGATCTTTCTCATCCGCATCTTCGCTCGACCTATCATCAACAGCTGATTCTGATAGTCCAAATATCATGATGTTGCATTTCCTATCTGCGCGATTTTCTTGTTCTTGAATTGCATTATGAACAATACCAGTGATGTCAAACTCAATTTTTGCATTTAACTGTTGCCGCAAGGATTGCAATTCGTTTTCGATAGCTATGAACCGATCAAAGAAATCACATGGCTTGAAAGATTTGCATCCGTTGCAGAGATAAGCAATGCTTTCACTGGAAATTACAGCTTTGTCAATGTTTGCACATTCCTTCCGCAGATGAAAAGATATTTTACAGCAAGAACATAGAATGCTGTCATTCTCGATTGCTACGTTCCATGTACCAGAGGCAATAGATCTTCCAACATCAGTACCTTTCCGCGAGCCGACCATTGCATCTTGACAAATTTGAACACAATTCAACTCGAGCTAGATAAAAATGTAAATGGCTACCACGAAAAAACTTGCAAACGTCGACAAAAATAATGTGTAACAATGCAGAGCAGATGACGACGACCACGATGGTATAAAGAATTCAAAAATTCAATTCAATGAAACCAGTTTTTAGGCACAAATTCCTGCAATGAGATCAGAGCTGTCGTACCACACAAGCTTCGCGGTCAACATTAAAGTTACATTAAAATCAACACCGTCACAAATGAACTTCTTGCGCAAATTGACTTCCTTCGCCGTATTTTATATGTACTTTTTTCTGCATGACCACCTCCTCGATTATCATTGGAGGTGTGAGACCTGTATTTTGTGATTTTCAATAAGCGCTAATTCATTCATTCATTCTGCAACCTTAGTTGAGGCCATAATGTAGATAGCGATCTTGGTAGATAAAACTTTCGTGGTGAAACAATTGTCATCGACTAATATCTTCTATTTCTATAATTTCTATTTCTCACCCCATTTTGAGTGAAAGGATACACTTACCCTGTGACGAAAATGCAGACTTCTCTCTCTTTCCTCATCATCTCTCTTTCCGCATCATGACTCGCCTCGATTCAGGCAGAAGTGATACTGAACGTCAATTAACCTTCGTCAGCGGCGACCAATGGAGTCGCTTGTGTGAGCCATTGATCGGCGCAGACTCTCTCTCCCTTCGCTGACGGGGGGGGGCGAAGCGATGCCCAGTGACAGGGAGTCGGCGGGTGGCTGGGCGCCAATCATGCGCTCCAGGTGCATGATCGATCCCACACAATTCGGAGAGACATCAAAACTCCCTGCTGACGGACCAAACGCTCTCTCTCTCTCTCACTCTCTAGTCTCTACCGCCTACAGGACGCACGTTCTCTTGTTGGGAATCAACGACGCTGCTGCGACCCTTCGGCTCACGACCGCAGTCATTGCCAAGTTGACGACTGTGCGTACACTCACATTCTCTGCGAACGCCAAATCGGCTCTCTTAAGGGCCACCACCTGCCTTGTACCTAATAAATACATTCACTCACAGAGATTTGGCATTTTTTCTGTTCGTACCTTGGGGAGGTCGTGACAACATATTTACAATGATCGTCCTGACTTCATGGATACAGGCACTAGTCAGTGAAGTAACAGGTAAAATATAAATAAATGGATAGATAAAAATAATTTTATTTGAAGTAAATCAATCAAATGCTGCAAGTCCATGAGGACAAAATGTAACTATCATTTTTGGATGGCAATGAGCCTTCTATAATGTATAAATGAAGGAGATCGCTGATAAAATTGAAGAATAACAAAATTGAAGATACTGAAAAACAAAAGATGAATTCCAAACATAGCACAGCCACAGTCCAATTGATATTTTTGCAGATTAAGAAGAAACTCAGCATCCAAATTTTCTTCGTAACTGACCTAAACGTTCGAATAAAACGGTAATTGTGAAAGCCTTAATGCTTCTAGAGCGTCGTATTTTGCTGCGAAGCACACTGATCCTTTCTTAGGAAGCATTATAGACTATGAAGGACAGATCTTTCTCAAACCTTGAGCGAGTTTCTAATTATCAAAAGCCTCAGAATGCTTGTATGTAATGGACTTCATGGAAAATATCAGTTAGTTTTTCTGCCTGAAAGTTCAATCAACTTAAAATGTCTAATTGATTGAGGAATTCTCTGCCGAGGAGAAACATTGAATTTATCAATTAGTGCATCTTTCCTTGGTGAACATATTCCTTAGACATCTAATTTGAAGATTAAGCGGAGAGGAGAAAGCTGCGTCATTTTAAGACATTTTCTTTTCCTACGCTTTAAGTCATAAAGTCCTATTTTAGTGCGAATCCGAGTAGCCTACTAACCGGAATAGTGCTAAAATCAGACACGAGGCCAAAATCCGTGAGTCAATGTGCAGCTGGTGGCTGAAGGCGCACGCTTAGATCTGTTAATACTTTTTATCTAGCCTTCCCACCTGCGGGTACATTGTAGACAGTGTGATCAGTGTGACCAGTGTGAAGTCTTAGGATAGCCTGTCAACACTGTTGTTCATATAGTTCGTGCAACAAAATCGTCAATCGGGTCTATGAATCATTTCTGTCTCAGGTAGCGAGTGTTCACTGCTAGTGATGATGGTTTGCTGATCAATGATCTAGCTATTTCAATTGACTTGTTTTGTAATATAGAACCCCTTGTATAAAGTCTACATATTTCCTCTGCCTATACTATAATTCAATGTATTCTGTATTTATTCATTTTCTTCAAGATCATAGAGTAGGGATACATAGGTAGAGTGTCGACTCAACGAAGTATCTGTATACAGTGAACATTTTTATATGAAAAGATTCAGTTTCTTGCGGAGACTACGTTCCCGTGGTCCAATTAGTTCTAATTAGCAGTTCCAAAAAATGTCAAAATTTTGCCAATTTATATACTACCGAGATGACGCTCCTATATAAGTAGTATGAAAGAAGTTGGACATCAAAAGGAATGAATATTTGCTAATAAGCATCATAAATAAGTTGAAATCAAGCTGATTATCAAGGGAATTTCATGAATTGTATTGTAATGAAGATCTTCATGAAAAATTCGACATCTTATTGTGGTTTCTTGGCTGAAATTTCATGTTTCTAATTCATGAAAGCAATAGCAGGTCATCGAGTTGCCTGCCAATTTAACAAACATTGCCTCTCCATGACTGTCATGTCACGGAGGATCTGTATAATAATATCATTTCGTTCTGCTTTATGCTATCATGATCAGTCAGTTCCTTTGTAATTTCTTCAAAACTGCATAAATGTGTATATCTCACATTTGGAAACAATTCCGACTGTATCTCCCTTGAGTTCATTTAATAAAATCGAAAGTGCATACACATTGGGGATTTAATAAATGCGGAGTTACCACTCTACCATCTACTTACAATTTAATTGATCCAAATGAGTGTTTATTTCATTGACACAGCAGTTATTATGCATGTGCACATGGGATATAACGGGCTTGATCTGCCGTACTGGTATGGCATGTGGAGGTGGAAGTCCTATGCAACTCCAAAATGAGCAGTAAAATAAGTGCGAATTAAGTACCGTGCTTAGGAACCCAAAGAGTACTAAAGTGAGTACTAAAATTTCGAACTCAAAGAGTACTAGATTTGGGACTCATTTCTTAGTCGTAGTTAGTACTCAGGCTCAGTACTGTTTCTAGTACTCGACTCATTTGGGACTTTATCAATAATAGTGTACCGGTGAATATAAAGATGCAACAAAACATTTTACAGCAAATTGATCGATTGCATCCGAGATCGCGCAATTACATAACTACACAACTGCTCAAAACAAGAGTGCCTAACTCGCCGCTTGGCTTCAATGCTATTCGAGCGCAGCAGCGTGAGGCCGATATTCTATTAGCAATAAATTATAGACTAAACACCTGTTTCATCATATGAAGTTAATTTTACGCGAAGCCTTTTCGACGGTTATCGTCGAGTGGTGCGTCGCATTAAAGGAAATAGAATGGTAAAAATTGAAAAATTCAACATGGTCGCTTTACGCTGCTGGTCGTCTCTCACGTATGTCTCTTATCGTGTAACTTACTTTGTGAGTTTGAGATTCGTGGTGTTTGACTTGGGTGAACCTGGTGCCATTCGACTGCACGTCGCCTCCTAGTGTTCAATCAATCAATCAATCAAAGGTGCTGCCTCTGGTTGTCATTCTGTGCTCGACTGAAATGATATCCTGGATTATCTGCCCCTTCAAGTGATTTCTTCTCATTTCGTCGTTTAAGTCACTTCATAACACTCGGCTGTGGATAATCGCTGTGCTATTTTTAGACTCGCTAACAGTTGCAACGCACTGCACTGCCGTGACAACGTCACTTGTAATTTCACGAGTCGAACAGTGAATAATTGGGGACACTTTATCACTCCGACTAACCGGAGTACCGGATGGCCCACCATTCATGCATTTCATGCATGCTATGTGGAAATGAAATAATGTGTAATGGCTTAAGTTGACAAATAATGTCTGACGATCAGACCCTTAACAGATAGGAACAGAGACAGCAGCCACCGTCCCATTCACGGCCGGTTTTGATAAGCCAGTTGCCGACCGGCCGGTTTGAATACACCGGCGCCGGCGCGACCGATGTCTCTGAATTCCGGCACTGCTCCGGCCGCCAAAAACCAGTACAGTTCATTTTACAGTGTATAAGGTTACTGCAGTAGTCAGACTTTACATTGGGATGTCATAACCACCAGATACTAACAGTAGATGCCAACGGTGTAGATTTATTAATGCCCATCTATTCAATAATGGTCCCCATTGGTCAATTAGCTCAGCACATGTTAGAAATCATGTGTATTCAGAGCTAAAGCCTCTGTGATTCACTGTTTCAGTGGTTTCAACTTGCATTATAATTAGCGCTTCAAAACTTCAAACGAGTTACCACCTAGGTTCCACCTAGTTACAGCGACCATTGAAGGCGCGGACCGCCGAAGTACTGTCTTACTGACTTTGCTGACTCAACAGAAATTTCGACCACAAAACAGGGAGTTACTTTCTTACTTTTCTCGACTACAACCGTTTTGTCCTCGATTAGAATTAGAGATCTGCTTGATTATAGCGTCTCTTTTGCATATTAAGCACTTCGAAATTCCATCTTCCAATAAGCAGTTCAGCTGGCAGAATTGCGTTCAGAAGTTCATTGTGAAAGCCTAAGTTTGTTTCCTGGTATCTACGAGCTGCAGGACACATGATTTCCGTATCAGCAGAGTGCAACAACATCTCTTGTGCTGAAGAAGTGCCCAGAGCCCAGCAATCTTCAATCAAACGGATAAGGGAACTTGATTTCCGACATTTAAGTGTCCGTCCTGCTATACATGGAACATGCTCTGATAACTCTCCATGAGCAAGATATCACGTAAAGTGCGTAAACCGGATTATTCTATGCCACTGAACATTTCACAGACACTGGTTCAAATTTTCCACCAAAAATAGCAAGCCAGTGACTATTCACAGCATGAAGAGCATCTGCAGCATTGAGATGAATGGGAACCAAATCAGTCAAAGTTTCTTTTACGTTAGACCTTTCTTGTGAAGTGTCAGTCAGTTTAAAACAATATCACAATACTGCACTTTAATAATTTACTTTAATATCATACATACATCTTTTCTTTTAGCTGATGTTGTGAACAGTAATTGTCTAGAATGTCAAAGCTCCACACATTAATTTATGAGTTTATCTGTAAATATTGTTCTCTCTTTGAATCTTGAGTGGTTATTTAACAATCCCGATCACGACCTCGAATAGGCTAGCCTACTATTAGCGTACTTGGAAAGTGAGGCATCTAGGGAATAATGAGCTGCTCACATGTTCTTTGTATAGAGCGTAGAATCACTGACGATGCGATGCGTCGAAAACGCAACTAAATGCATTCTTTCAAAATGTAAAGTTTTGTGACTATGTCAGTTATGGAAGCGCTGTGTGTTTTTCATTCTCTCTATCATGATTCATTACCCATTAATTAATTGTTAATGGGAATAATTTAAATAATTAATAAAAGCAATAATTGCCAAATACTCAATTTTGAAATTGCAACAAAATACTGTGCTCCTTAAAGGTAAATTATTGACTCTGATTCATTCGTCTTCATATCTCAAATGATGAAATGATGAGATGGTTTCTTCCATGCTATCCTGTGTATGAGAAGATTCTAATATTGCCAATCTGATCAAACTGACTTATTTTAGTCGCTTCGTTTGACAGGTATGTGCTACATGAATTATATATCTCTAGTCCATCTTTGATATTGTTAGCCTTTTTGAAATTAAATATCACGGGAGTTAGTAATAAACTGCCAGGCGTTTGTCAGTGCCTTTCAAACTGAAGTTCACCGAGATACTTTCATACTGTCTTAATTTCCGTATCCTATTTTTCCAAAGAAGAGTAGAATGAAATTCTAATCTCGTTGCGGTCTCAGCTGATAAGGTATAAACAACAAAGGGTGATAACGTTGCATTTCTTATATTAACAGGCCAACGCTCGCAAGGAATTTATCATTATTCCAGTGGGATGTTTTCGGTGTTGATTGTCATCCTTTATCGGTCCTTTACCATAGTAAAGACACTGAATTGCCAACAGCATGCACAAAAGATATTTAATTAATTTACATGTATTAAGAAGAATCGAGCGTCTTGTTTTAACTTTTGATTCTAGTGACCTTAGTGGCGCCCTGGAATCATTTGGTTCGACGTTTTGTGATGACCGTCCACCTGATATCGGTCAATATTGATTATTTTCGCAAGCTTAAATAATTATTTCCACTGTTAATAAATTATTTTAAGGGAGCGGGAGTCATTTCCAAAATTAAAATTTCCATTCTTGCAGCAAACACTTCGCTTAGCCATCTCCTTAATCACATCTTATGTTTTCATGAAATCCTTACAGCAATCATCATTTATGTCTATAAACAGACGGGCATATTTGCATTTTTGGTTAGTCGAATAACCATGCATGTTCTGTATAGTCACAGGCGTCTGTACAGGCATTGATAATGGGCAATGTTGGGTAATTAAATGTTGATATCGGTTTACGATTCCGGACGTTGACCTGATTATTCCCCTGACAAAATGCCTTGTTTCCTACATTTGATAAATTGCTACATCGTGCGTTATATATTTCCATTATTTTACAACAAAATGGCCTAATTAAGACACATGTTGTGTACATGTATTCATTACAAATTCTAATAAATACAGTCTGTTTCATAAAAAGTGGATCATCCTAAAATTTGACTAAATAAAACATAAGTATGATACAGAAAGCATTTTTCATGTTATTTCATGTCCCTAATATATTTAAATGTCCTTATATAATCTGATAAGCTATGATACAGTAACGGTTCTTAAGAAGCTAATATTTTGTGGCCCTACCCTTATTGTCAATGACATTACCAATTCGTCTAGGCATTGATTCGATGATATCGTTGATTTTTGACTGATCTAACTTTCGCCACTCTCTTTTTAACAGTGACGTAAGTTGTGATACGCCATCTGTAGGTAGCAGTGAACGACGAACGTTACGTTTTAGAATACTCCATACATTTTCTATGGGGTTCAGATCAGGAGAACGAGCTGGCCAAGATAATGTCCTAAGCCCTAATTGAGACTTGCATAAGTTGACTCTACTAGGCCTACTCCTGTGACACGTAGCATTATCATCCATAAATAACCAAGTCGATGGATCACCAAGTTGATCTGTCATTTGGCTAATGTTCATTCGTAAAACATTCACATAGCGTTCAGAATTCATGGTTCCTTGCTGTATGTGAAGTTCAGAGCGGCCATTGGTCCAAATGCCAGCCCAAATCAGTAGAGTCGCACCACCTTGTACCCGGGGACGATGTAAATGTCTCGGAATTTCCTGATCAGATTTTATCCATAATATCAACCGACCATCACTATCCTTCAGACAGACTGATGCCTCATCAGACCAGACAATCCGATCCCATTGATTTCGCCAGTGACAATGACTCATTGCCCATCTGAGACGTCTTTCTGTATGCTGATCTGATAATTCGATCTGAGAGGGCCTCTTACAGCTCTTGAAATTCGACTCAATAAGTCTTCTACGAATGGTGGACTTAGAAATAGACGAGACTAGTGCAGCCATCTCAGTTAACGAGAGACTTGGATCAACTTTAACAAATCTCAAAATTAGGCGGCCTCTACGTTTGGATGTTTTGCGTGGACGGCCAGAGCCCTCTTTACGACAGAGTCGAAAATCATCATTATGCCATCGATGCACATTATTTTGTGTAAGGAACATTTAGTCGCTTGCTTGTAGCTCGCAAAGAAAACCCTAGTTCTAGCAAGGCTGACACTTTGCCTTTTGTGAATGCGATCTCGTTATTGTTCATTTGTGCTTTGTATTGTTTTCAACCGATAAGAGATAGGTTTCTAGCTGAAAGCAATCAGGAGTGCTGCCAACACCACCGCAATGAAGTAAGGAAGCTATGGAACATGAAATCCAGTTAATCACATGTAGCAGTTACATTATTGTTGATGAATAATGGTGCTATACTGACTCTGATTGACCGATTTTCTTTATTTTTGTTTTGCTTGATAGCTTTTGGCTTGTAGAACAATATATTACATAACAAAGGAAACAAATGAATTTTGTAAGAGTGAAGTATGATTTTGTGTAGCATTGTTAAATGAAGATCAAATTATCTACTACTTTTTTATCTATAACAGGAAAACAACTCAATATTCATGCTTGAAATTTCCAACAATGATATTAGTAAGCACAACTGACATATCTTCCAAATTTCAGAGAAATTCGTTCAAGTTTGGCGGAGTTAGACAAAGTTGAAGTTAAGGCGATGTTTAAGGGTGATCCATTTTTTATGAAACAATCTGTAGTAACCCATGCTTGATGAAATAAACGCACACTTATTCCAGTTCTATAGTAGGCAACTCAAGTACCAAAAGTTACATTATGCATGCATCAATCATCATAAGATTCTGCAATTTCAAGTTATATCAAAATGGAACACACTATAAAAGATCAGATAGATAATAAGACAGGTCGTCTCTTCTTCAGCTTGACTAGAAAGGAAACATTGGAATGTGTAACGTTAATGAAATGACACGATCTGCTGACACAATACCATAGCAATCGAACAATGAGCAGCCAGATCAACATTAAACACGCCGAATTGTGCAAAGTTTCAGAAACTGTTATCAACAAGATCACACACCAAAGAGAAACAGTCGATGTCAAGTTCTACAGAGAAGTTTGTGAATATTTTTTCGTGCGTCTGCTAAATTTTTTAATAATAATCGGGGGGCCCATAATTATCGAGAAAGCTTTTGCGCAATGTTCTGAATTCCTCAAATCTGAAGGAATCGTGGCGATCGGAGCATTTTGAAGGAATTCACAACAATCTGCACATGACTATTTTTCGTATCTCTGCAACGTATTAAAACTTTCTTTTTGCCCACTTATTAAGTTCCTGCATGTGCCATCGTTTTGAATCAGTTTTTACTTCTCGCAAAGTGACACGCTTAATCCTCAAAAGGTTGGAAATCTAACTTTTCGTTCGTGATTTTACGGATGAATTTTTTGTACCGAATGCATTTCCTTTAGCAACAGAGGCTGTTGCAATTAATTCTCCATTACAGTGTGAACAGACAATAGATCTCCACCAAATGAAGGTTGATTCAAAGAGCCCTTTATACACTATGAGTTAAGGCACAACATACAGACGTTCTTCATACGCTCGCATGTTCTTTGTGAGTACAGCGTAAACCTTGTGCAGGAGTTGACCTTGGATCGCGTCTTCCGATCTGGTGATCGATTGCATAAATGGTAGCGTCTTTTAGCGGTCCTGTCTGCAGGTCCAGGAGTTCGTGGCGGCGCCATGATTTGTGTCGACATGTCATTGCTTGCTCACGCATAGTTTGTCCAAAAAAAGTCTTCGTCTGTTGGGCTCATCAGTGTTGCATTCTGGAATGAGCTGCTCATGGAGGATGAAGGAATTCAGACAAGCAGCGCCCAAGACGTTGCAGAAAACTGGTACATTCCAGCGTCTGGACTTATGTTTCGCTGTGTAGGATCCAATCAATTGATCAATTGTCAGTTCCGCCTTTTTGTCTTACTATAATCATTGATTGACTGCTGTTTCCTGTTTTCGGCACTTGCCACACTAGCAGTCGAATGCTGGCTGCTCAAGAGCAGAACGACTTTCTCTTGCCTTGCCTTGTAGGAAACAAGCTGTGCGCCGTCGTTGGTATATACAAACTTTGAAGCAAAGAGCTCCTTGTTACGGTGATGACGTAGTTCTGTTGGCACCTCACGTCGATTTGCTCTCATTGTCCCAAGTAGTGTCATATTCATTGACATCAGCTTGCGCACCAGTGCAAGTGAACAGAAAAAGTTATCAACTGTCATGCTGAGAGCAGATCCGCGCAACTTCCCAACCATTGTCAGGGCAACATGCTCACCGAAGGGACGCTCCAGTAGGGTGTAATTTCTCCCAAACGTACATTTGCAAATTCCAGCAATAAGCCGCTTGTGAGTCATTCAGACAACAAAACCTTAGCCTGTACTTTCCAGGCTTCGAAAGGATGTATTGCACAAATTTGCACCTTCCATGGTAGGGATAAAGTTGTTCATCGATGGTCATCGCTGGCCCAGAAAACCACACGTTTGTGAGTTATTTGTCAACCCATCAAGTAATAAACGCACCGCAGCAAGTTTGTTGCGTTGTAGTCACGCGCTTCTCGTCGGCCGGTTGTCGAGACGCAGATGACGACGTTGCAACTCGAACCTGCTCAGAGTCATTGTTTTGAGAAAGATTGCCCGACCGTGCTCATCGCTAAATAATTTATCGATATTTTCTGCACAGGTCAATATAATCATGCATTTCAGCGATAGAAGCTGAGTGAAAAGCTTCACTATGTTTCAGATGGCCTTCACGATTCATTTCAGCAACCAGTGTTTCATTCATGTCGTTGTCAAAAAACAATAAAAAGGCAGTCAATTCATTCTGTCTTGCAGCAGTGCATGGGGTGAGTCCAGTCTGATTTCTGAGGATATTTCTCGCCGGTCTTGTTCCTCCATGACGTGACTCTTCACTCCAGATCTCTACGTTGGGACTAGTCAGCCATCCTTGATTTTTAGCCGCTGAGCCAAACGTGTATAAGCTCCTCGTCCGCGTCCTCATCCAAAGTCTGCTGTTCATCTTCTACTTCATCGCCACCATCATGTGGGTCTTATATTTCACGTTCGTCTTCATCAATGTCTAAAACACTCTTCGCTGTCAGATTCTTCATCGTACCCCATCCTCACTCATTGTTCCATTGCAGCTACGGCCGATTATACCGTATGGGACGAGCAGACATAATGAATGCAAGCATGAATGAATCAGACACGATACACATCAGCGACATACTCGAATCATACAGCGATACATGGCAGCTTCTCATGTCGTATTGTTCAGAATGAAAGAACCACTGATATCATATGATCACCGAATTGACTTGTTTGCTCTAGATGCGTACAATCTGCACATCACGACTTTCACATTTTCACGTCTCATGTAATAGGAAGACTTGTTGCGAATAATGATGAATGTGGGCTGATTGAAAATAGGGAGAGCTTTGGTGCTTAGAGCGCCGAAGCAGCAACAACGTAGCTGCTGCCGCCAAGCGCTTTACCCCTGGTACGGAACTAGGCGGTGTAATAGGCGGTGCAACTACGTTGCTGTACTGTAGCATATACATGTAGGCCTACTAGCGTAGTTCTACATTTGTCCGTATAAGAATGATCTCATTTATAGTATAGCCTTATGGATAACGGTGTATGATAATTACTTCTGCATTTGCATATACATGTATTTTGAAGGTGAAAGAAAGCTTATGTAATTTTCCATTATGATATATAAATGGAATTTTGTGTGGGGTCCAATGGACCCCAGGAATCACGGACCAAATAACCTAATATTTTTTTTACTTTACGTCCCACAAGCTCAGTATATTAGGGCAATAAGCATGTCTCAAAAATGGCAATTGTCACACGAAATTAAGTCTCTGTTATACAAGCAACATAGATGGCAAGCAAATGTGTGTCACCCTTGGGGCCCAATGGACTCCGAAACCTTAAGAGGGTTAAACAATCTAATTCTGTTGGTGTACATCTGTAATTTCTAATGCCATCCTCTTCAACGTACTACCAATGATTGTCCATTTTAATCGAATTGACGTAGGCCCATTTATCATTAAAAATTCATTGTCCCCGTTCATTTTGTCTGGTCATTAATTCATTGTCTACAGTGTGTTCCAATTCAATTCAGAAATATGCGGATGATTTAGCATTTCTGCATTTCATCAGAGATACGTCGGATGACTCTTTGCAGCTCGAAATGAACAATGTGATGCAATGGTCAAACAAACACGGTTTATGTCTAAATTTTTCTAAATGCAGTGTGATGAACATTATAACTAAAAAGTCTTTGGTTGTTGAACCAGTTCGCATTTGTATAGTTTTATTTATAGCATTTGTATTTGTTTAGAGAATGTTAATTGTATGAACATTTTGGGCTGCATATTCACTTCAGACATGAAATGGACTTTGCATGTAAACCATCTTGTTAAGAAGGTCTCTAAACGGATTTATCTTATTCTGCATCTAAAAAGAGATAATTGTCCGACTGATATATTGTTTATGGCGTATATGAATTTTATTCGTCCAATTTTACTTAACGCATATCCTTGTAGCGAAGCGTATGCTTACAGTAAGTTTAATTGATGTATTTATCAATTAATAGTCAATCGTTATGAAGATTCGCTATTCTTTCGTATAGTTATGCCACCTTAAACTCGAACGAGAGGGAATATCCCAAGTGTGATTGTGTAGGTTAAAACATCACTAGTCGTTCACGTTACTCTTTGACGTATCTCCAAGTTCTCTTTTTCTCGTACATTCACTTGGCCTTCCATATAATAAACAGCTTTATCGAAACATAAGACATAGGGAAGGCCATAAATCACACAGAATACTTTCCTAACACGACAGCTTTGATAGAATTCTACATGTACATTTCAAGTAGCATTTAACACGTGTGATCAAATTACAAGCAATCATCGCACCGACAAACACATGTTTCCGCATTCATGCCGAAATCTTTTGGGATGTCAAATCTCAAGTGAGAAATTGTTTGCTCTACGCCACAACATGTGGCCACTCACAGTTAATCATTTAACTGTCTCGCGTTTCTCCTTGATTCTCCTCGCCCCGCGACATTCCCCCAAGCGAAAGTTGCCGTATCTGGTCTGTAGCGCGTGCTGCTGACTTGCGTTGTGGGCGAGATGTCTTATCTGCATACGTCACATCTGTTCCCGTGCGAGTTGGTGAAGTCGTACAGATTTCTCTGTTGGCGAATTCAAGAGGAACCAACAGTTTGATTGGCCGAGTGAGGATTGATCCATTCTCCAGTGAAATTCGTGCCGAACGAATTCGTCCATCCTTTGAAGGTATTGTGTTGATGATTTGACCACATCGCCACCGGCCCCTCGGTATATTTCGATCCATGATGATAACTCTGTCTCCAATGGTAGAGACAGAGTTGCAGACTGATCGTCTAACAGTTTCGTGATTACTGGGCCGTTCGCGTAGACTCAGGAGATACTCGCGCTGCCACCGAGTCCAAAATTGATGCAGCAAAGCTTCTCCATGCCTCCAAAGTTTTATGAGGTTTTGACGAGTGTCTCTTCTATCGTATGCTTCGAAGATCGGGTCGCTTTCGTCAAGACAAATAGGCGGGAGAGCAGAATCGGGTTGAATTCCTAAAAGATTTCTAGGAGTCAAGGGAAGAGCGTCTCGCATATCAGAACCTACATAAGTTAGAGGTCGATTATTCAATATACCTTCAATTTCCGACAGTAAAACGTCAAGTTGACGTTGTGTGAGAAGGGATCCATCAGATAATTTTCTCAATACCATCTTTACTGTTCTAATAAGGCGTTCATAAAAGCCACCCATCCATGGAGACTTCTCCGTAATAAATTTCCACGTGATACGATTTTCTGCTGCGTACTCTTGGATAGCCATGTCCCTCCAAAGATTCGAAATGACCTGATGTCCAAGCTTAAAATTCTTTGCGTTATCGGAGATTATCAGACTAGGAGTTCCTCGTCGGCTGATAAATTTCGTAAAACAATTAAGGAATTCTAAGGCTGATAAGTCAGATGCTAATTCTAAGTGAATCGCTCTGGTCGATGCGCAGGTGAAAATGCATACCCAAACCTTTTTATTTTCTTCCTGATCGTTTGAATTTGAGTGCACATAGAATGGGCCAAAGTGATCGATTCCAACTGTAGAAAAAGGCCGACATTTTGAAACGCGTTCAGTAGGAAGAACAGGAAATTCAGGTGGACTGTATGGTTTTCCTTCCCATTTTTTACAAATCTGACATTTAGTTATTATGGCTTGAACTTGCTTTCGACCTGCTATCAGCCAGTATCGCTGTCTGATATCTGCCAGGGTATGGTTTGTACCAGAGTGTCCACAATCTTCATGATAACTTTTGATGATCATATTCGTGAAAGGGTGATTCTTGGGTTAAATTATCGGAAACTTGGCATCATAAGGAAGAGAACTATTATCGATTCGACCTATAGAACGTGCGATACCTTCATCATCAACGAACAATTTCAATTTTTGAATTTCTTGATTCGTGCGGTTATGTTTAAGTGCATCGAGCGTTTCTTTCATATCTGAGTTCTGAACAGATGAAATCCATAGCATCCTTGCGCTTTCTAACTCCTGTGCTGTTAAGGGGGTATTTTCTTCAGTGGTTTTGTTTTCCGTTCTTTGTTTGATAGCTGTTCTGCGTAGGAACTCCCCTAATGAAACGAATTTTTCAGGATTCAAATCGAATGGATATGTTCGGGAATGTGAAGTGAGGACGGAGGATTTTGTAGAGGCCTGTTTTCTTTCTTCAATCTCGTCATGGGCAGGATTTACCTTGTCGATGGTGTGTTGAGGCCAATTCTTTTCATCACGCTTCAACCATTTTGGTTCTTGCCACCAAAGCGTGCTTTCTTTCAATTCAGGGAATGCCATTCCGCGTGTTGGAAGATCTGCTGGGTTATCCGTAGTGTGGACGTAACGAAATTCCCCTTTATCGAGTCTTCGAATTTCTTTCAATCGATTTTCAGCAAACACTGAGCGAAGTTTTCTGTATTTGATCCAATGTATGACACATTGAGAATCAGTCCATATGCAGTGACGATTGAAACTATATGGAAGTTGTGCAATGAGATAATTCATAATGCGTGTACCAATTATGACACCGAGTAATTCTAAACGCGGGATTGTGATTTTCTTTGATGGGGCAAGTCGATTTTTTGATAGTATTAGCGATGTTGATACAGATTCCTTTTTGGCGATTCTGATGTAGGCACAGGCTGCGTATGACTGACCGGAAGCATCACAGAAACAGTGTAATTCAATCGTGTCGAAGTCTTCTTGGCTGATGTAACGGGGAATTTCAAGTGTGGAAATTGCGGATAGATCAATGATAAGTGAGTCCCATTGTCTTCTTAATTCGAGGGGTAAGGGTTCATCCCAATTGCTTGAGCGTTCATTAGATTCACGAAAAAGTAACTTGCCTCTCATGGTGATGGGGGAAATTAACCCAAGCGGATCGAACAATGTAGCAGTAGCATGAAGAAGCGCTCTCTTTGTAATTGCACTTGCGATCTTGAGGTCAACTTGAGGGATGTGCAATTTATCATTTGTGGTATTCCATTGTAGACCGAGGACTTTCACTGTATCACCTTTTGCTCTGTCTTCTGGATTTATCGATTCAGTGAATTCCTTTGAATTTGAGGTCCATTCACGAATATTCATTCCGGCTTTATCGAATATCTCCTTGACATCATGATAAAATTTGAGGGCATCTGGAGTCGATTGCTTAGCAATAACTACGTTGTCCACATAGATGCTGTTCTGAATCCCGTCAGCTATTGTTGAATTTGAATGCCTCAAATGATGAGAGATAGTTGCGCTTAAAAGAAATGGACTAGCAATCGTACCGAATGGAATTCGCGTAAATCGATAGGTTCGTAGGTTTTGATCGGAAGGAGGTTTCGTGTCATCCTTAACCCATAAAAGCGTGCAGCATCTCGATCAGGCATTTGTAATCCGATTGACAGAAGGGCTTTCTCAATATTGCTGATTACGGGTATCGGTGACATTCTGAATCGAAGTAAAATGCCAGTCATATCACATAGGAGTAAAGGACCGGGATAAAGTGCGTCGTTCAAACTTGTATTTCGTTTATTTGTTTTTGCCGATGCGTCGTAAACTATTCGTAGTTTAGTCGTGCTGTGGTCCTTTCTAACACCGTGGTGTGGCAGATAGTGGATATTTGATCCTTGAAAAGTCATTGAGTCGGGAATTTCCTCGATCACACCTTTCAACTCCTGTGATCTTATTACGTCATCGTAGGTTTTGCGAAGCAATTCGTCCTTCTCTAATCTATTCCGCAAACTGCGTAATCGACCTTTAGCTAATTCGTAATTGAGAGGGAGTTCAGGGCTATCCATCCGCCATGGAAATCGAACGTGGTATCTTCCATCTGCGTACTTGATATTTGAATTGAATTGATTGATGGCGTCATCCTTATCGTTTCGCGTGGGAGATTCAGTGATGCCTATCGACTCAAGGTTCCAAAAGCTTTCAGGATGCGAATAGAATGTGATGGGGTTTTCGATTGTAAGTAATGCAGCGTTCGTCGTACTTTTAGACTCGTCTTCTTCCTTCGTAGGTCCAGAAATGATCCAGCCGAATATGCTATCTCGAATAGCGAGTCCGAGGCTTTGATCTAAGATCACAGTCGAGTTACTCGTATACACCTTGTTGATGAGATTCGATCCAATAATAACGTCGATAGCGATTTCCTCACTTCTTGATTGAGGAGGATCAGCAAGATGACATTGTTTTAAAATTGGGTACTTGTTACCAGATAACCCAGGACGTGCAATTCTACCTGTAAGGACTCGGAACACATGTGCCTTAGTTTCGATCATTTCACCTTGACGACCGATAAGCGACATCTCAACTACAGGTACTCGGAAGGATTGAAATGTATCAGCTCCGAATGTGCCTGTCAGTAAGGTTACGTGGTCAACCGGTTTCAAACCCAATTCTCGTGCTTTCGACTCAGTTATCTTGGTACGGTGACTTCCAGTATCGATAATTGATCTGGCGCTGACAATCGTGCTCGACGATTGATTCTTGATATCAATCCAAGCAGAGGGCATGAATATCTCTTCATCGCTTGCTAATAAGACGTTCTCATGGACGACTTGATTTGTCGAATCGGTTTGAACTTGACTAACCACTTCTCCATTGTTTCTTTGTCTACCGTACTTTGCGTAACATATGCTGGGGTGATGATGCGATGCATTACAATGTTTACATGACCTTTGTTTTCTACAGAACTTAACCGTGTGTCCACTTCCCAAGCAAGTAAAACAGAGGCGGTGTGAGTTCAAGAATTCCTTTCTTGCGTCAGCGTGTTTTATTTGGGGACAATCTTCAGAATAATGACCATTCGTGGAGCAGTAGGTACACCTTTTCGTGACCTTCATATTTGGCCTGTTTCCTGAGGCGATAACGGCAGCAGCCTTAGTGATATGCCCACCTGATCTTTGCTGAGGTCGTTCAATCATTGACTTAGGGCGTTCAGCGGCTTTAATTTCGATCTCGATCAGATCTCCTAACTCCTTCAACTGCCAATCACTGTTTCCTTGTTGACGAGTAACACCTGATTCTACTTCAGGGGGTAGTTTATCTAACAGCAATGAGATGAAGATTAATTCTTTCCAGTCTTCTACGTGTATGTTGTTGAGGTATCGAACATGCATGAGAAAGCTGTTGTACATCGTTTTCAGTTTTAAAGCGTTCGTAGCAGGAGGTAAATGAAACAATGACCGTAGATGAGATAGTGTTACAAGCTGTTCTCTACCAAAACGCTCAATCATGCGCTCACGCACATCCTTGTATAGTTCGTTGGTTGGTATCGTGCCCTCGAAGGCAGCCTTTGCATCATTGTCTAATAGACTGAGAAGATGAGTCAGTTTTACACATGGCTCTAAATCGTCATGTTTATCGATTGTTGCGTTGAAGGCTTCCCAAAAGGCCTTGAATTTCATCGGGTTACCATCAAACCTTGGCAGCTGAATTTCAGGTAATCTCGTTGATCTGTAACCTTTGTTCTTGTGCGATTCTAGGCTCTTGATAGTAATTCTGAGTTCGCTGATCAGGTTTTGGCTCCTTTCTTTGTAACTATCAATTTCTTCTAGTTCCTTATCTAATTCATCTTCGTCGATGCCCTTTGACGTTATGTTATCAAGGAATCATTCGTTTAAACAAGTGAGTTCATTGGTAACGTCTTCAGTACGTTGGAGTAATTTAGATAAAGACTCAAGATCGAGGCTCGAATTGAATTTGTTGCGGTTTACTTCGTTTTCTATTTTTCGAATTGTTTGAATGGCCCTACACCTTTGTTTTGAGATCAAACATTCCTTATCATCAGTAGGGGAGCTAATAGAATTAGTAGATCCTAATATGCGAGACGTATCCCCTCTAATCCCAGAAATAAAGGAATTCAACTCACTTATCGTCGTCAGTATCAGCAGTTGTCGTTCCTCGGCCTCGTTGATTTCGGATTCAACTTCTGGAGATAGTGTGTCGTCGTCAATCAAGTCTATATCAATCACACTTAGGATCGAAGCGTCGATGTCAGCTAGAAGTGTCTGTTTCGTCGTCAGTTGAGTCACAATTGCGTTCAGCTCACTGAGTTTCGTATCGTCGTTGCGTTCTTGAGCTTTATTGATCAACTTCGTAGCACATGCACGATGAATCGCGCGAGATTGGCGTAGTTCTTTCAGTGACATCCCGGTCGCGGCACCATGTAGCGAAGCGTATGCTTACATTAAGTTTAATTGATGTATTTATCAATTAATAGTCAATCGTTATGAAGATTCGCTATTCTTTCGTATAGTTATGCCACCTTAGAACTCGAACGAGAGGGAATATCCCAAGTGTGATTGTGTAGGTTAAAACATCACTAGTCGTTCACGTTACTCTTTGACGTATCTCCATGTTCTCTTTTTCTCGTACATTCACTTGGCCTTCCATATAATAAACAGCTTTATCGAAACATAAGACATAGGGAAGGCCATAAATCACACAGAATACTTTCCTAACACGACAGCTTTGATAGAATTCTACATGTACATTTCAAGTAGCATTTAACACGTGTGATCAAATTACAAGCAATCATCGCACCGACAAACACATGTTTCCGCATTCATGCCGAAATCTTTTGGGATTTCAAATCTCAAGTGAGAAATTGTTTGCTCTACGCCACAACATGTGGCCACTCACAGTTAATCATTTAACTGTCTCGCGTTTCTCCTTGATTCTCCTCGCCCCGCGACACTGCTTTTTGTAACGCAGCGGACTATTTGCAAGAGCGTGTTCTGCGGGTTGAAAAACGAAACTTTCGCATCATTGGTGATATATAGTGAATCCCTATTTGCCTTTGGTGATCGTCTTTGTAAAAAGTTTACTTCGAGAAGTGACTTTGCATGCAACGCATCCTCCTCGTCAATTTTTTCTTGATCGTCAACGTGTGTCTAGACAACAATGCAGTTTAAAACGACCTAAGACTAAGACGAAACGTTTTGCTAATTCGTTTATCAAGTATTGTCCGTAGTTCTCATTTTTTGCATGATTTTATCTCTCTTTAAAATCTATAGATATTTGACTTTTGTATTATTGTAATGCGCTCACCGCACTTGTGAAGCAAATAAAGATAATTTGACTTGATTCATTATCCTTTCATCATTCATCATTTTGTTATCCCGATGCACTTAAGTTCCCATGATGTCCTATGTCATAACCATCATTTGTAGAAATATCGCATGCTGACCAAACTATTATCATCGTTATTATCAGTTTCAACCTCACTGCCCTAAACAATGACCAGAAACTGTTTCAACTCTGATTAATTTATCAAATTTATGCATGCGGCCTATCAATATTTTGCTTACATGATCTGAGCCGATAATTCCATCAATTTTCATTACAGAATTGTTGCAAATATCTGTTAAATTTACTTGATCAGGCAAGCTGAGTCTTGTGTGAGGAATAAATTGTATCTGACGCTGACGATTTCAATTGTTTTCATTCACTTATACAACATTGTTAGAATCTATATCATACAAAACAGAGCAAGCTTATCCTACAACTTTTGAATCTCTGCTTTCAAACATGTCTTTATTTACTTGTTTCAAACATTCATTATCACTATTGTTATGCATGACAACTGTTTGTAATTCATCACAGTTACCGCGAGAATGAAAATGGACTTTTATGTTGTGGGAATTCCCATAATTTAGACTCCTTATATTCTTTTGGATAGTCCATGTGTTGACTTAATCTGTGGAACACATGTCATTGTGCATCAAAAGCTCTATTGAGAGGATATTTAGAGAGGAACTATAACAACGTGATGAAGTTTACTGATGTGTTTTCAATAGATATATCGGCATATAATAAAGTTGTTAATAGGACTGGGCGAGATGCACCAGTGCAGCGGTCAGGGGTTTATTGTTTGCGCTGGCTCTTGGGCCGGTGCGACAAATTTCGACTAACTTGGTATTCTACTTGAATTTATTAATTGACGGCATCTTCTAAATTGCTGAATGATTTGGTCAGTAATCGACGCGCACTTGAATTGCGTCAAATTATGGAATAAAATGTATTTGTTTCAAAAACAGATTCATAAATCACTGATCAGGCTGCCTCAGCTAAAACATGAAATTAAGCATTAATTAAATTACATGCCGAAGCCTAAATTTTATTCTTTCAACTAATTTTGGCCAACAATAAAAGGATTTCTGCAATTATGCTTCAAAAATGGTGATATCGATAGTAACTATTATGAGACTTGTAAAGCTGCAAGCATATGTAGCTCAAAGTTAAACTCCAACATCAAAAATTCAAATGGCGAAAAGGAGTTCCTGTAGACAATTGACTGCTTCCAACTGCACGTAAAATTAATTCATAGTTTAGTCCAATTTAAATGTAGCTTATTTTTGATGACAACAATCTCCATTAAAGTGGGCCTACGTAACAGTGCCAAACATTCCATCACTTTTTGTGATTCTGCTTAAATTGAAACACCGATTCTATCGTTTCTCACATATGTTTAGAAGTGATTTGGTCTGAGGACCCAGCATGCATGCGCTTAGGCATTTATAATGTCATGTGTATTCGATCAAATGTAGGCCTAAACTATTAGCTACCTTCCCTTCCCGACATGCATTCAATTGAAGATGTAAGATATTTTTGGTGAAGGGACACGTTTGGAATTGTCATGCCAACGGATGACAATTATTTATCGGAACAATTTGGTTAATTTTAATCTACAAAACTGATCACCATATAAAATAACTGTAACTCATTACTGGTTGTTTGCATTCTGTAAGCATTGAATTAATAAAAAGATTGAAGCAAAATTACAATGCGCGTAGCTTTGAAGATAATGAATACTAGTGACTCATATTGCATAAGATAAATTTTGCTTCTTAATCAAGAACATGACCGTACAAGCTTTTCCAACTGACTTATGAATTGACACTGCTTCATTCCGTTAGTAATTTGATAGATAATGAAATATTCATTCTCAATGATTATACAATTTGCTGGATCATATTAAGGTACTCGCGAATGCTATAGTGAGCAACAGACTGATTTCATAGATTTACTGTATCAGACGCGTTTTAGTACGCGCAACGTACCATCATCGGTAAACAGCAGAACGCGAAAGTAAACGTCGGGTTATACAGGACAAAGTTTATTCATAAGCAGCAAGATAAGCATTAATTAACAAGTGGAGGGGATAAATAAATTCAAAATTAAAATAATTACTCAGATTGATTCTGGTTATTCATGAGTCTAGCATGCGACTTTGTCAAAATAGCTCCACTAATACGAGTGCATCTGGTATGGAGCACAATGGAGAACGATTGCTCGGACGGTACGTCAGTATGGAAAGAAGTTTCAGAGGCTGGTCTTCCCTTCAGGTGCTCTTCTATGCGAGTAAAAATGTGACTCCGAGCTTCCTTGATGTAGCATTCAGTACAGTGCTCACAACTGTATTTGTAAATGAGAGAGGATTGCTCGTTGAAAGGGGTTTCATCTTTACATTATACGCTAATTTGTAGCGTACTGCTAATTAATGGTATCTGCGTTTTCATAGGCGTGTAATAGAGAGTCCACAATAGCAGTCCCTTCAACAGTAAAGGCTTTCATGTTTGAGAATTAGACGATAAATCAGTGGAGCATTAGCGATAGTAAGTTTATCCAGCATATCATTCAATTTGCCAGATTCTTCTCCGAATTTGACAAGTAAGATGAATTTTCCCATGAAACATTTTATTCATGAGCTTTACGGATGAGGAGACGTTTAAGGTCTTCTTCTAATACAAAAAATGATTTGCTCAAGATATATTTCGGCCTAAATCCTTCCTCTGCTGAATACCTACCTAAGCATGTCATCAGAATCAACGAAAATACCTAGACTATTTTTTTATATTTCAAATAGATATTTTCCAGTTCAAAGCGTTTAATTTCTGCAATGAGCTGAAAGTAATGTTGCTGACATTCAAGCACACATCTACTGTACTGCCGTCGATGTGGAGCATCTTTAATTTCAAGATTAGTTCCATTACTTCATTCGTTACATCATCGTATCTAGGGGTGTTTCCATCTTCAACACCAACATCAAGGGAATGTGCCTGTCCCCCTCGTGTGGTGAAAAGACCCCCTCGAGAGGATGGTTGGGCGTGAGGCTAGCATTCAGCCTTAACCCATCAACATTCCTCCCCTTATAAAAAATTGCAACGAACATTTACCGGACTGATATTTTCAGTCAGACTGGAGCGACTTTGGACTTTGGGATGGAATTGCGGATTAAGCTCGACAGCCTGGAATATCAGGAATCTGTATAATGCTTTTGGAGGGGGAAGCAATTAGATAAGGCTTACACATTATGGTCTTACATGGAGTGAGGTGGCATGATTTTGGTGAGTGGGCTGCATCAGTTTAAAACATACCGTTAGTGTGATTTTGTACAGCGGTCGTTGTGACAACATCCATCGTAAAAGAGTAGGCGTCTATCTTCGCAAAGTGGCCAGAGATTTCTGACTGATTAAGAGAGTTGTCAGTGAAAGGATCATGAAAATATGGTTAGACGCACAATTGCGCAGAGACCCAGCACCACCGCAAGTGGCTTCAGAGGTGAAAGAGCATTTCTGCAGCCAATTAGGCGTGGTCTTGGACAGAATTCCAGTGCATGGCGTGCTGCTTGTACTGTGGGAAGGGAATGTCCAAGCATTCCATAGGCTATCAGAAAGCACATTCTACATCAGCTTAGTGATGACAGTGGTATTAGACTTGCATCAGTATTCTAAGAGTGAAGTCTGGTAATTGGAGCAAAATCTTGCAGTATAAAGACATTCATAAGGCAACATCGGTTTTACCATTGCTATTTATGCAGTATTGTGAATAGTGTTGATAGCTACACTAAAGCACATATGGACCACATCTTAATCAAACAAAAAGTCAGGAGTTCGCTGCTTGACGCAATCGCGCAGAAAGGCACAGAATGTTACTCTGATCACATCGATGGCTCAAGCGAAGACATAATTTGAGCTGAAAACAACTCGAAATATGGTAGACAGACGAAAGAAAGAATATTTGGAAGCAATCGGTGTCCCGAAGTGACTGATCCATTTACAAGGGAGATCAGTGAAGTCATAAATGGCATGAAGAAGGGAAAGGCTTCACGTCTCGAAGACGCAAGGGCTGATTATTGGTGGGTGACAGACAGAAATGCTTACCCCTGACCTGCACGCATCGTCCAGAGATTGTCGAGCGAGGAGAGCATGCCTCTCAAGGATGAATGGAGAACTGGGGTACTTTTCTCATTCACAAGAGCAGACATAGAGAACAGTGATAATTGCAGAGGCATATCACTGCTCCTCAGTCAGACACAACATCTTCGTCAAGATGCTAGATAAGCGCCTTAGACTTTCTCGTCGCCCAGCAACAGGTGCATATCAAGTTGGCTTCGTGGTAGAGCAAATCCACCGTCGATCAGTTTATTGGCAGGCAATTAGTGGAGAAATACTTGGAATACAATGATGATCGGACAGCTGTCACGTGCTCGTCGATTTTAGGCAATCACAGGATAGCATACACAGAATGTAATGAGAAGCTTGAGAGTGCTGGAAAATTAGTTAGGTTGTCAAAAAGGTTTTAGGATGGAAGCGACTGCTGTGTGAGAGTTGAAGGCCAGGTCAGTGACACATTGAGACGACGTTCCATTCTTGAGACAAGAAGGATGCCCTCTGCCTCCAGTCGAGATAAACTTCGCGCTGGAGTCGGTGATGAGACAGATGGAAAATTCTAGTGGACTGACTGTAGAAGACCTGAATTGTGACCGGCTACATCCGGATGATGTCTATTTATTGTTTGAGACCCTGGCAGACCTGGATAGAAAGGCGAGGAGCTAAGAGCGGTTGCAGAAAGAATTTGGATGACGATGAATGAAAGCATGCAGGACAAAGTTGATGAAAGTAGGCAAGAATGAAGAAACTAATGATGATGCCCCCACTTGAGGAAAAATGCATCTTCAAGAAGACAGTGGCTTCAAGCATATGGGATCGGTGCTGATTCGAAATAGAGAAATGGAAGCGGCGATCCTTGCGAGAGTTGTTTCAGGAGCGCGGTATATGTTTGTGTTCAAAGATACATTCAAAAGGCGATAGTTATAACTTGAAGCAGCACCAGACGAGTGGTCATGCACGGCTGAATAGCCTGAACGTTAACTCAAGGACTAGAATGGAGATTGGAGGTCTTTAAGAATGGTGTGTTGCTGAGAATCTGCAGCGCGGATTTCGATCGGAAGGACAATAAATTTCACAAAAGACGCAACGATGAGCTGCGTGCGATTATAAGAGTCCTCTTCTACAAGATGTCATCAGAGCTGAGAGACTGCACTGGTCCGGACACTTTGCCAGAAGGGAGGATGGAGAAACCATCGAAGATGAAATCACAAAGAAACAGCAGGAGAAGACCGATCGGACGGCCCAGCAAGAAATGGAACGATGCAGTGAGGCAAGACCTATGCCAAATATGTCGCCGAGACGACTGGATGGATGTGGCGCAGAATTGAGACGAATGGAGGAGCATCGTTGCAGCTGCAAAAGTAAGTCTGAGTGAGCGTGCTTCAGGGTAATTTATTTTATTGCATAATTTCTCTTTATTGCAGCAAATCCTTTAATAATTTATCATCATCCCCGATATTCATTGCACAAATTTATAAATCAACATCGACATGTGATGACTATCGATATCACCATAGAAATCAGCATACCACAGAAATAGACATAGAAATAGATTATTTATCTGAAGGCACATCCGGGGGAACTAAGTTGGGCCATGAACTACCTGAAAAGCTTAGAATTGCAAATGCGACTGCTTGTAACCCAATCAGACTTTGACTAGCATATCTAAGTGAAAATGCGTCCGATTTTTGTGCCACTCTTGTGTATTGCATGAAGCTTTACTTCCATTCCAGAGATTTTATTGTTATCAATTTCTATGGAAATAGATGGATATCAACCTATTATTAATAGCCATTAGTTTTGAGGCACATCAATTCAGAATTATATTTATTCTAAATGTCGGCAATATATTTGCTAGAAATAATGAGAGCAAAAACTGTATGTCAATGTCGCTATTGATAATTGGCATTCGTTATCCGTGATATTATCACAATGGAGATCTTATAATAATGAAGGTTATTAAAATGTCGTTTTCTCATATCTATCTCATGCACATTTTGCAGCTGTTGGAACTGGGAATACGTAAATAACATTTATAACGTCTCAATGGATTGTATCTGAGAGGAAAAGTGTTCATAAAACACAAGATAAATATGTTATTGGAACTAACATGTCAAGATAAATGCCATACATGCTAATCAGGATGTCAGGATAGATGAGACTTTCATGCATATATGAAATTAATTCATCAGGCATCATGGCTATTTATGGATGATCACTAAATATTTGTGAGCGAGAATCTCCAACCGTCAACTCCACAGGTTGACCTTTTGGAGCTTTGTTGACCTCTATTGAGGCTTTCTGATATTTGTACTTCCTGAGAATGGATATCATTTTAATTCATGAATTTGTTGACAAGCTTAGGAGTGAAAAAATGAACAGTTGAATAGAAATCCGAATTTTGAAGTTGTTGTCAGAAGAGCAGATTGCTTGCAGTATCAAATTCGAACCTGCGTGTGCATCTGCAAGCGTCAACATTTTAACGACATCTTAGCACCAGAAATCGTGGAATATTGACACATGACTTCGAAAACGCAATTTGAATGGTAAAAATAACACCCCATGTCATTGTCGGTTTGAAAATTTGCAAATCTTCTTTCCACGAACATGTGATTCAAATGCGTGAATGGAGTGCAGACTGCTGAATGATAATATGTAGACTACCATGTGTTTGATAATCAAAGTTTGCGAAGCAAATATTGATAATTATTATTATTTCATTACACACCGAAACAGCCCTTCAGTGGCTACAGTCGAGTGTTTCATGGACAAATGGATACTGTCATATCATGGCAAAATCATAACGGTAGTCATACTTGAATACGAACAGCGTGAAAGCGTCTCCTTGTGAAGAAAGAGCTTCGCTGATTTTACATTTGACAAATAACTATCATATCAGTCATAAATTCAGATCAGCAAAGCGTGTTCATTTACAAATCGTGCATCTTCTAAGCTTCATGCTGCGGCCTGATGACGTTTACATTAAAGAACATACTAAAAAGGACTACTTTGCTAATTAATAAACATGCATGTAGATTAAGACTAGTATGCCAATACATGCAGTGTATATTATTTTGGACGCAATGAAGCGCAGAAGTCAAACTCTGATCAAATTGAATAATTCACAGTAGTGTGTGCATTAAAAGAAAAGTATTGACCTGAGGTTTAAGTTCCTGACGTGATATCTACGACTTCGTGACCCCTTCTTTAAATGGAATTTGATCGCACTTTTCACAAAAAACTGAAAAATGAAATCTGCGACTTTATGTGCTAAGAATTTTATTCTTCGAAACACCACTAGACGAGTACCTGCTGATGACTGACGGACTGCAGTATTATGTTTTATATCCCTTAATCGGTAGCTGAAGTAGTGGTCGATGTATTGTAATTCAAATGAAGAAATGTGTGGAATTACATGAAGTACTATAGACGGATGAAGAAACCGGCGATAACAAATTCAAGTGAAGAAATAGTATTTTCCATGTGTAGTCTTAGGTATAGTGTGTATAGTTTCATTGCTTTCGGTGTAGTAGAGTGTCATTGTAGTTCTATTGTTTACCTCCATTATCCACTTTCCACTCATCCACTCTTACCATTATCCACTTTGTGTAGTGTCAGATATAGTTCACTTATAATCGGTGTAGTAGCATCGTTGTATTTCCGTATTTTACCTCCACTTTTCCAATTTTTATTCATCAGTTTCCTGTTGTTTTATAATATCCATTTTTTAATTTCCTTAACCTATGGTGACCATTGTCTTATTCTATTTCCACTATCAGCATCTGTAGTCGGTACAGTATATTAGATGTCTGTTTTGAACGTGTATACGGCAATGTTTGGAATCTACGAGTATGGTATTAGTATATTAACAGCAAGAATGAGTAGTATTGCAAGTCTTAAGATTTCCATTTTTACCAGATATTGGGCCAAAACTGATCAATTTTAATTCGTGGCCACGAGAAAGCTACATTGACTTCTTTTAAGAACTGATTAATCCAATGGTTACAGTAGCATTGCCTTTGTACACTTGCGGATTGGAGAACGCCATCAGTCCTCATTAGGACTACTTTAACTAATAATTTAAATTAGTAAGCATTATATTCTATTATAAAGGGCTACTGGATGACTTTCATCATCGTATGAGAATTCCAAATTAAAATGGGATTCATCTGTCCTGTGTTGTTTTTGTCATGTGATTTATTTGTGTGCGACTAACAAATCAGTAACAAGGAACAACCAAGGCGGAAGAGTGTCGGATGAAACGAGTGTTTCACAAGCGTGGAAAGAACATTTGTATAAGATATAGGAGTAACACGAAGAAGAATTCCATCTAGAGAACTGCACACAGTTATGAAGAAACCAAGTTTAGCCAATCACTGAGAATGCCCTCCAATAATCAAAGATGAAGTGCTCAAAATCATCCGTGATATGTCGTCCAACAAGGCGCCAGTAGAAGATGGAATCACAGGAGAGCTACTCGAAGCAGGTAGTCAGAAAATGGAAGAATGGTTGACAGAATTTTATAATGATGAGCTACAGAGCAGAAATCTTCCAACTGACTGGACTGCAGCGGAATTAGCTCCTTTGTTCAAGAAAGGGGAAGTGACTGAACTCAACAATTATCGTCCAATAATGCTTTTGTTCTTATGAGATAATAGCCAAGATAGGTTAACTGCATTTAGACCTGTCGCCCAACGAACTCAGCTAATTGGCAGGATCATCATACGTCAGTTGTCATTACAATTTTGAGCAGTGAATAAATAATTCGCAACAAATGTGACTGCCAATAGTAACAATTGTCATGCCACAGCAGGAATCGATATTCCGGGAATGGTACATGCAATTAGCAACAAGAATGAAGTGGGATAGAAGATGAATCAAATAGCTATGAAGATGTGCGGCTGGTAGTACTCAAAGATACGAGTTCAGTATGTAACTATCGCTCTACCTACTGAACTACGGCTCAGTTTACTGGTACTTTACCTACTAATGTAAATAGTATAATTCGTTGAAATTGACAGGCGATTTCCGGGCGTAAGCGGCGAATGCATTCGCCTGATTGAAGATGCATTGATATGTTGAAGTATGAGACTATGGCTTCGAAGATATAAACGATGATGGCCTCGATCTATATCCAGATTTCTGCTTGATGACGACGGCTTCCTAAACAAAGTAAATAACGGCTGAGATGAAAAGCATGTGCTTAAATTATCCGCAATTTTTGATTTCACAGTTAGGTCCAATTCTATTGAGCCATCAATGAAATGTCCACTTCACTACTAAAATAAGTAAGATTCCCGAATTTTTGTCATTTTTGCTATGTTTTGTCACTATCTCAATTTTTTGCTGTTTTGCCGTGTGCGACCCCTGCAAATTTTCAAATTTCGTCCTATCCGGATAAAATATGATTTTAAATTCATGTATATCCACTGAATGGATTTCCATAGATTTGATTCTCGACTAGCATAGATAATTCAAATTTTTAATGTTAAATCTGTGCTAGGCCTAATGAAACATGCTCATAGATCTTAGATTGAGCAGATCTCCATTAATAAGAAATATATCAAAAATTTCAAAAAATCAAAAATTGGTATATAAAAAACAGCCTGTCTATAGGAAGATACAAACGAATTTCTATAACAATAACAATGTACTGATCAGTGCATTTCAAGAAGATCGTGATTTTCTAGCTGCAACCAACTTAGATATTGACCAACTTAGTGCCAACAACGATATTAAGAGAGAGACAGCAAGATCTATTATCACCTACTATGAGCAAATTATATTCATGCATCACCAACGACATTGTGAGACATGGGCACATTTGTAAATACTGATTTTAAATTTAATATTTAACTTTGACTTTTTGAATTTCAAAGACTGCAATCTCGTGTGAAATTTTTAGACTGGAGCTGTCTGTGATCAGTTCAAAAATCATACTCATATCCTTCATTACTAACCACCCAGTCATATCTATGACTGATCGGGTAATATGGCAGCCATCATTTGCTTTGGAAACAGATTCTTCAGTACATGCATTTGAATAGATTTATACTGAATGCTTACAAATTAGGCGTACATAGTGTACAATGTAGACATCTAGCAATCAGGACATAATGATTCAATGCTGTCCGGGCAGCATTACAGTTGCTAGCGGGTAATATTGAAATAACACTACAGTTTCCGGGCATCGCAGAGTGGACAACAATAATGTCGATACAGCCCATAGAATTCGGGTGGTAATGCCACTCATTGGCTCGCCAAGTTATAGACTGGCTAGCTAGTTTAAAAGTTGAGTCGAATTATTGTTAATTTGTAACTTGTGCTATTGAAATTAAGAAAAGTTAGACGTTGAATCTTAAGAAACCAGACTGGTTTGTCTTCAGAAGAGGATTACCAGCTTTCAAACCAAGAGCTTGGTAAGAAGTGTCCCCAGAGATATGGAAATATGAGGCAACTGTATCATTTATTGACTCGAGTACAACAATTACAAAGAAAACTGTGTCACAATACGATGGTTTCTGTCGCTTGTGCTCGAATTTCTCTATGTCATTCAAACAACTTTTCGAGTTTTCAGTCAGTATTTCCGTCTTCCTGTGTCATCCTTCGTGATTTGGGCCTTATCACGAAGTTTGTGCTAATAGGTGCGAGATTATTTGAGCTATATGCCTTGTGGTGCAGATTAGTCAAATGCTACCATGGCTGGTCATGTTTGAATGTTTTATGCATCTCATGCACAGCTTCACATCCTACTGGCAGACCAGCTTGTTCCGTTATCCGAATTTCAATTGTGGATGCAAATCAAGGATGCGGAGTCCTATCATTTTGATAGGACTCCGACTCCGGCGGTTGATAGGACTCTGGCTTTTGATAGGACTCCGACTCCGGGTGGCAAGCACATATAGCTTCGTTTTTTTAAAAAAAACTGATAGCCTACATCATAGATCGCTATAGGCTTACCTGAACCTATCCTTTGTGATCATTGTTGTATCAATTATCAATTCTTTTCGATGAAGGTTTATCAAATGTCGCTTTAAGTTGGATGCATGCGATTCGGCTCCTCTAATATCGTTGATGTGTGCTTCACACGGTTTTTCTCCAGTCTCTACCAGGCAGTAAAATCCACCATCCTTCTCCAAAAAAGTATGAGTACACTTTCGGTTTTTATATGCGCTTTGGAGGAGAGATTACACACGATTACCGTGAACAAACTAATATTTCATTTTTGTCTCTGACGTGACCTTTGGTGCGTAGATGTGATCGAGGCTAGGAAGGCTTGTCTTCTCTGCTAAATCAACCGAGTGAGAAGACAATCCTTTTTTCACTATCACGGTTCATTCCCTCAACTATTACAAACTTTGCATCCAGCAGTGTCCGATCTGCACTTTTGTTTGACGGAGAAAGTTGACATCAAGACAGTGACAGCTATGCACGAGGATAAATAATTTGCTTGTATTATATATTTCGGGTCTAGTTATAGGCCGGAGTCAGCACTCCGACTCCAGCAAACATGATAGGACTCCGACTCCGACTCCGCATCCCTGATGCAAATACTTGAATTTGAAAGTTGAGCTAATATATGCGCTAATGATAAACTAAGTTAACTAAGTGGATGTCGAGGTGATAATTATAAAGATTGTAGAGAGTCAGTTCGCCAGGCTACAGAGTAGAAGCAGCCTATGAATTCAATTCGGTGTCAAAATATTGATCACAGTCCGTTTCATAAACAGTTAGAAATTTGTTAAAACATCAACATTTTATAGCAAGCAGCAAGTTTTTAATTATAATTGAATGAATTTGTTTCCTAGATCATATTTAATATGTTGGTCCAGTAAGGCCCTAGTCCTTAAAAGGACAGGTGGGTGCGTTCCGTAGTAGCCAGATTCGTCTCCTCTAAGTTATATTACCTTTCGGATGCGATTAGGTATACCGCCGATCAAATTTCTGATCATCTGTTGATCAACCTGATTCTACTTTTGCCTCACTAAAGATTCCGACCGATTCAAATTACTGCTCGGACAAATTCGTCTACGAACTTGTCGTTTCAAGATATACCAGACACGCTCGATTGGATTCAAGTCAGGAGACCTTGCCGGCCAGTCTAGGGTTTGTATTCCTGCCTGTCCTTTATACAATTGAGTTGCCCTGGCACGATGGCATGGAGCATCGTCATCCATATGAATCCAATAAGATGGTGGATCACCTAACCTGAATGCTAATAGATAAAGATATTATTCGAGCACTCGAACGTATCTTTTGGAGTTCATGTTTTCCCTCCTAACATGCAGTGAAGTGAGACCATCACTCCAAATGGCTCTCCAGATGAGCAATTTCCTGCAATCGTCCTCACTCCTCGATATAAAAAGACGATCAGAAATGTCTTGACCAGACTTCATCGAATGGCGTAGACGTCTATCTGTGAATTTTAATCGCACAGCTGCGTCATCCGACCAAACAGCACGCGACCACTGATTCCACCAGTGGCAACGTTTCATTTACCACTGAAGTCTTAGTTTCTTGTGTCGCTCGGACAGATGCAGCTTCGATGGTCTCTTACGACTGGAGTAGTTCAACTCCTCAAGTCGTCTCCAATCAGTTGTCCTGGAAATATTTGAACCTGCTGAAAGCTTAGATATAGAGGTAGAGGGATCACTATCGACCACACTGGTGATGTAGCGATTTGACCTGCGAGAAGTCAGCTTTGGTCGGCCAGAAGAACTTCCATCAAGTCGCTGACAGCCTCATCGCAACCAAAAGTAAATAATACTTTTGGGGACCATTAATTTTTGCGATACAGTGGCAACTGGCCGGCCAGTTCGGATCAAAGCCTCAGTTTGACCCCCAAGATAGCCTTTCTGGTAAGCTTTCAGTATAGCAGTTCGCATGTTGCTGAGAAACACAAAAAAATGAAATGAATGAATTTAATGTCTTTCGATTACATAATATTGTTCTCGTCTGCATGACTTATGCATGCGTGAGAGTGATGAGTCACGCTTCCGGTTAGCGATGAGAATGAGAAATGAACTCCAAACAAATTGCAAAAGATTGAAACATTGTTTAGTCTACTGGCTGCTACATTTGGAGTACAGTCATGAAATTTTCACAGGAACAATCTCAGAACATGAACTTTCTAAACATAAAAGTTTGCTGAACTACGTTTACCCGTAATTTACGTTTACCCATTTCAATTATTTATGAAACAATCTGCGCTACACTACGGTGGTACAGCAGCATATTCTACCATGCTTTGTATACATACCGCAATTGACCAAGCACCGGGATAATTTACATTTGGCATTAAAACAGTTCACTTTGTCCGAACTCCAGGGAGAAGGAAAATTTTGGTCTTGAACAGATAAAGTTTATTGTTTAAAGTACACTGTAAATCGGACAGGCTTATGGCGTCTGCGCCCTAGGACGTAGACCATCGTTGCACATTCAGAGAATTTTAAAATAGTTTCCATTTAAATGTGCATTGATCTTGTAAAAGAAACTGATGCATTGTTCCTTTGTGACGTAATAAAAAGAAAATCATTGTAAGCATTATGCTTAAAGCGACACAACATAGTCTTAGAAGCGATGCATATCGATTAAATGTGACAATGACACATCAGTTTTTCAGCTCTGTATTCATGCACAATTGCTTCAGATGTTCGATTACAATAATCTAATCCATCATTTAATTCAACTTTCAATGATTGATCACTTAATAATTCTACAGTGACAAACTCTTCGTTCGAATAAAGGTCACTTCAACGAGGGTTGAAAAAGCAACTAATGACACATCTGCATGTATATTGAGAAGCGAGTAGCAGCTGCAGACAATTACATAAAGGATGAGGAAAATAGTTAGCTGTTAGTTCAAAGAGCTCTTAATATAAATTATATCATCATTTTATTTCACCTTGCCTTCGGCTCAATAGAGACGTCAAGTAAGTTTCTCATCGTCATTTAAATCGAGAGGTATATTCGCCATTTCTTTTGAAATTCGCCGTTCAAGAAGGAATGGAACGAGCGACTCCAGGTGACTGACCAATTTTTTTCCGTTCGCAAGCCCAAAATAATAGTCACATGCTGTTGATACTTCTTGGGTCACTAAACTGGTCCTTGTCTTCCAATTTATTATTTAGGATGTTACTCCTCCAAAATTGCGAAAGCAGTCGCTGCATGACTTGATGCGCCATGCTGCTGGTAAATACGAGCGCACAGGATTGCCCCATTGGGTTGGATCCGGCTGGGCTCGACCCGGCTACAAATTTTGAAGACCGTTCGGCTCATTTAATTAGGCCTATGTCGACCGTTCACGACATTAATTCGAGAATATAAATGTAAAGTAATTCAAGAGTATCAATAGGAGTTACACGCATATGACATATACAAGTATGTTGCGAACCATTTCGTAAACGTTGAGAATATTGAATTGTACACATAAAGTTTCAACCCCTACTTTATCTCAGATGAAGTTCACAGAATCCTGCATTCTAGCTGAATTTAATTCTGCAGGATGTCTTTAGCCTATCTATCGTAAGATATTTCATATCTTGAATACTTACATTTCATGGGACAGTTAATAAAACCAGGGTTTGGAAGCCGGAGCTGGAGCCGTCTGGAGTCGGAGCCGACAGAAGTTTTATATATACTTGCATTTGAATTCAGTCACTTTGAGAGAAAAGGTGATTTTTGACAGTACCCACTGAGAAGCATAAAGTCCTATTTAATTATGAATCTGAGTACAAAATAGAAGAGTACTAGCATCACCGAACTTAAATTTGCAGAAGTACTAATTAGTACTAATATGATGAAACATCAATGTTAATTGATGTTAGTTGATATAAAATAGACTATTTGTCAATTCCAAGCTGAGACACGAGCATGATTTTCGAGTATGAGTTGACGAGCAGTGACTGTGAGAACAAGTGACGCCTATCAAACGTTCAACATAGTTGCTCACAGTTTCTGCAGCAAAATTATTACTCGGGTCTGGTCGCTTTTGTCTCAGATAGCGGGTGTTGTGGTAATAACGGCTTGGTGAGTTCTTGTGTATGTCGAAGTGAATGCAGTGAAACATGATCCTGCAAACCAACGTGTGACATTTTATCGATATCCTCTCAATGAACCTAAGACATCAATGTGGATCAATGGCATCCTCTCGGACAGTGCTTTCAGCCCTGCCAACGTTTCCATCCTCTCCGACAGTGATTTTAGTCTTGTAAACGTTCACTTAGTTCATCGTCCGCGCTTTGATTCTTGTGTATCACAGAGATAGATTGCTTTGTCTGCGTTGTTTGGTCTACAGATGACATTTAATATTGATGGTCACGCTTAGAACTAGTCCCGAGGGGCAAGAAGCTCCATTTTCCATTGAACGTAATGCAAATTCATGTCTAAATTCGGACGAACCGGATCATTGACACCGTGAGGAGTTGAACGATGTGAATAATATTTCCATTTGACGAATTCATCACGGAGAAACATGGAGGCAAAGATAAGTACAGTTCACTTGGCAGATGTTCAGACTTCATTGTGAAAACGGTAGCTCGTGTGGTTCCTAATGCGACTTCACTCGCCTGAGGCGCGCGTTTGGCCAATCACATAAGCCAAAGGGAGATTTATCTCTCCACCTCTCTCTACCATTGCATACAATGGCTGAGATAGAAACGAGTCACCTCTACAGTAACCGCGACAGCCGAATCCATCTCTGTGTTGTGCATATTCTATTGATCCAAATGCATTTGTGCTCAATTGCCAAGCAGTTCTTACAGATGGATGTCGTTATGTGATATAGAGGGTTGGATATACCGCATGGCATTTTTCGATATAGTGCTAGTCCTATGTAACTCATTGAATGAGTACCAAAATGAGTGCGAATTAAGTAGTGCTTTTGAAACCAAAGAGTTCTAAAGTGAGTACTCATATATTCGAACTCAAAGTGTGCTAGATTTTCGGCTAGATACTCATTTCTTAGTCGTAGTTAATACTGAGGTTCAGTGCTCTTTCTAGCACCCATTTGGGACTTTATGAATAGCAGTGTAGTAGAAACAAATGCGCCCACTTCACGAATACGATCCACTTCATAAGATGATCCCTGGCCATAATAATCATACCATATACCGGGAGAATATAAGATTCTTGTAAAAAAATAGAGCACCGCCAGCCTGAAGTGCATCAACGTCAGATGTGGTATTAAGGGATTGTAGGATCGAATTGCCCTACATTTACTTGCGCTTCGTCTACTTCACGCACTCAACAAATGGCTCAATGGCTTTGTAGTCAGAGTGAACTCTAGCATGTCCTCTGGCTGGCTAGCACATGGCTGCCCGTGACTAATGTGACTAAATCTGTCGATGCGTGCCTCATGATTACACATTTCCCCACTTGAAACGGGAGCAGGCCTGATAAGCTGCAAGGCGCTCCAATATCAGAACATTATCGTATATCCACCAATATCCTTGACATTTATTAACATGCGCCTGTAATCTAGAATTATAATCTAGAATAACCTAATCTTACACACATTTAATGTGGCATGGTGAGAGGGTTTGACATGTCTATATTTTTGGCTATATTTAAAGGTGACACATTTCTGGGATTAGTGCAAATACCTGAAATTTGCAATCTTTGATGATTTCATATGCATTTGCATCTTTGATGCAGCATTTTTGTTTCAACATGTCATCATAGCATTGTTGGCAAGAAGACTAGAATATTTGAGTTTATTTTTCCCATAGTACAGCCATTCGAGCAAAAATATTCAAATAAATAATATGGTCCATAAATGTTAAAAGGTGATCCAGAAAGTATAATAGAATTTCACTACATCATCACATTGTAGCCGAAAAAACCGAGCATGTGGCAGACCATTAAACTTTTCCACGCATCGAACATTTCGCCCGTGTCTTTCATTCGCTTGATGATATGATGCCCCTTCACTAAAAATTGGCTTGGAAAAATCTTAAACCTGTTTCAGGGGTGCAAATATGCATTGAATAACCTACAGCTTTCCATTTCTGAGGTACCGGTATTCAGCTTGCACAATGAACTGGGGAATGTCAGTGAAATGCATTTGCAAAATTAATAAGAAATATCTCTCCTAGCTGCCCATTCAGACTGATTTTTCTCATTGACATCAAAGGTGGACAATCTGCATCCGAACAGATGCGGATAAAGAAACTTGGTATCTTGCGTATGCCAAGATCTGATGCGGATCGAAGATTTTGACTGTTGCAGATAGAGGACTTAATCAGCAAGTAGAACGGTCCACATTTTGCTTTCTGAACATCATAAAATAATAGCCATACAAGCTCAAACAAGCCCTACAAATTTATTTGCACTGTACCAGTAGGCTCGAGCAAGACTGAGTTTCATCAATTTCCATATCAGGTGCCTGTAGTGCATTGGCCCAATATACATTATATATAGTAGGTAGGCTATATTGTCAAACAAATGCCCTTGAAGTTGTAATCATTCAACATGTAATGTTGTATAATTTTGTTGCGCCATGAGCTCACCAAGTAATGGCGCTCTATAAATATACAGTTATTATTATTATTATTATTCAATATACACTCAGATAGATACAGACATAAGCACTTTATTGTTGTCATTTCGGCGTAAATATGGGTCTAAAGAAGCTTAATAATGCTTCGATATGCAGTAGATTTCAGGTGCACTAAAAGTCTACAGGTATAGCAAACTTGGTTTGTGGAATTTCTAATCCATGCATGCTTTTGAATGTGCCAATTAAAAGTAATATATAAGCTGAATGAAATGATAAACAAAATGTAGGCCTACATTAAGTAAGTGAGAATAACTCTGCATGTGCTGCCATGTCATTTTTAATTTCCCGCATCTGTGGCGACAAGAAAGGATGCGAGGTACACATAAAAATACTCAAGTCAAGAAACGAGGCGCAAAGCCTCCCAAACAAATTCTTTGGTATAAAGAGGGTTATTTTGAATGTCTTTCCGCTCCGTAATGCTCCATTTCCTCCGTAGGTTAAGAACTTCCGAGTTCTTGCAGCCTTCCATCAGATCATCAATGGATTCCGAGGATTGTTTTTTAGTAAGTAGTAAGTATTTTTAATAAGTAAATCTTTAGTAAGTAGCATTTCCTCAACATTCAAAATCTTTAATTTTGATTGTTTTTTTTAATTTTGATTAATCTTTAATTAAGGACGGCAATCTGTTAATCAGAACAGGTAACAGTTTCTCAAAACAGGCTGTTTCTCAAAACAGGATGACGAATATTTTCAACGAAATCAACAAATATTGACCAATGGGTTAAATGCCTGTAAGGCAAAATATGTACATGTAATTCCTATTACGAAATACATCAGGGAAACAGTACGCTCTCTATAATAGAGATCATGAGCAACTTTCAGAACACAGCAGAATTTGAGTTGTAAACAATACTATTGAGGTTTTTTGATTCTCTTAGTATATGTGTTTGCGTAATCCGGCAGAAGCAAGGCATTGTTGAATCTCTCTCACTGATTCTCACAGACCATCATTGAACAGATGTCACGAGACAATAATATCTTTCATGACTCGCATATCGTAATTGACGATATGCATGTATATAATTCTAATATCGTAATTAAGCCTGATATAATGAAAAGTCGGACGGTCAACGGTGCAACACTGAAGTATTGAATGAAAATAAATATTTGCAAAATATTCTGATAAATATTTACCAGGAACACTCGCTGCTGAGATATTTTTTATATGAAATGGTATCTGAGATGAGTACCAAAAAATTGGCTGCGGCAACTAAAGATTTTTATTTAGAGTTTGACTCTTTCATAGATGCCCAATATTTTCTGCAGTTTGGCAGGCAGAAATGCGACATTCGTAACCGGTAGCTTGGTCGAATTGCTGTTAAAAAAAATGAAAACGTCATGACAACCGATGTTTATCTGAACAATAGTATCTGTTAACAATTAAGGAGTTAAAAATAAAATAGGAAGCACTTGGAGTTATCGCGAGTGATGCCGGCAGAAGCTTCATACTGGCTTCACACCAGAGATGGTATTGGGAAGGGCTATGTTGGGCCATCTTTTTAGCGGCGGTTATCAAAATACCTCTCTGACTTTTGAGAGTCATTAGTGAATTTTCTTATGACAGCTTGCTATTTAGTGTCAAATACCGACTTATGCTAATACTTGTATGAACAAGACGATCTGAGTACATGCGCAGAAAGCGATGACAACATATTATATGTAGGCCTATAAGGGATTATTTTTGTCTTTCCTCAGGGGATGCAGCAACCAGTCATTCAAACTTCTTCAGCTTCTTCAAAACATATCGACCTCAAACATTCTTTTTTCTATACATGACTAAACTGATGAATAATCATATATGTGACCTCTGATGCCTTTGCTCTGTATCTTCACTTTTTGTAACCATGATTTCTAATTTTTTGACAAATAAAAGCATCTTGTATTTAATTAATACTCGGGTCTATAAAAGTGAGTCTTTGAATATAGATCCTTAGATCTAGACGCTAGAGTAAGACGTTAGATCCAATTCACGCTAAAAGTATTAATTGACAGTGGGATGAGCCTGAACCCATGTCCATTTCAAACTCACACAAACATGCAGTCATCTTCAGCGGGTAGGTCATTTCCTGCAACCTGATGCTGAGCACCCAATTTGGAGAGAATATAAGGCGCTCGTTCCCCGGAGACACCGATGAGGAAGAGAGAGAGAAGACAAGTGATGGATAACGTGAGGACTGAGGCTGACAGAGCGAGACGTTGCCGACGGAGGCAAATGGAGAATGAGGACAAGGGTGTGTCCCTGTCCTGAGATATCTGAAAAGTGCTAGAAATGGTAGTTACAATGTGTTTCTACCATCTGAGATACTTTCGAACAGATTCATGCGGAGCATCTCTTCGTTCAAAACAGGAAAGCTGAAGAAAAATGAAGCATGTCGCTAAAATCGTTCACTGTCCGCAGTCTTATTTGATATATATTTTTTGACAGCAATGAAAAGTTGATTTCTTCTTGAAAAGAAATCAGATAGTGATGGAATCAGAAAATGACTTGTTCTGTTGAAGGTGATCATATCACGACAAAGGTATTAAAGATAATTCATCTTTCATTTTCAAAGACATTTAATGATGTCTCACTAACTGCTGCAGCGTTGCTTCATTTGATAGTAATAATGTGCATGAATTAGAATTTACAATGCCAATGACTGAAGTGCCAAAAGTCATTGATGTCATATTTCCGACTTGCAAATATAATGAATTTAAATGAGACAAAACTGTAGCTGCAGATGACAGGGAGGAGTCGCTGAAATGCTGAAAATCAACGCTGGTTTTAAAGCCTCGAAAGGACGGAAGCCGGTACATGCTCTTGACGAAAGAAGTCCCCAATCTGGAGGAGGGAGAACCCAAGGTGTCGGAGGTAAAGGTTTTATGTGCTTGGGCCATTTAGTCAACTGCACTTGAAGTCCCGCGGAGTCTGCTATATATTCATCCTCTGTATCAGACCATTGTTCCACCTGGCCGATGACTTCTTGACCACGATCAGGCGGAGACTGTATCGGAGAAGGGCCGTCCAATCTCTGGATGCGATTGTCACACCATCCCTCCCACACCTACAAAGGCATCATCTTCGGTGAAATCTTCAGACTATCATCTCATAGCTCATCAAGATAGGCCTTCCAAAAATGTCTCCGAGAAAAATCTGACATGTGGAAAAAGCAAGGTTTCAGCAGATCGCTAATTAGGTCAACCAAGATCAAAGTGCTGTCGCTCACTGGCCAACTGGCAGCTTCCCCTGCAGTCGCACTTGCCAAGCATGTCCTTTCACACAACCCACTTTTTCCTATGTACATCCCAGCAAACAGATCTCTTCGCTATCTCCCACCGCATCACCTGCCGAACCTCCGGCGTAGTTCATCTTGTTTCCTGCCGACGGTGCCAAATTAAATACATTGGTGAAACTGGCCGCGAATTGAAACTCCGAATCAAGGAACGCCTGTACAATATCAAGAGAAAGTCCCAACATCTGGTCGCTCAACACTTCTCGACATCTTGCAAATCGGAGGATTTCTCCTTTATAGGCCTCAAGATAATCCACAATCAGGACAAAAGGAGAAAATTTGAATCCAAGCTTATTGAGAATTTTTCAACAGTGCACCCTACTGGACTGAACACCATCTCCAAAATTGAAGACGAGAAGATCAATCTTATTCTCCCCTTCACGGACTGTTCTAGCAGAATTATTTCGGCAGCTTACTCAGAGCATTCTTGAAAGGGACTCGGTCCGTTCCAGCTTTTACCGCTTCCGAAACCTCTCAGAAGAACTCCGCTAGTGTCCTTTAATTCCTCAATCACAAGGATTTTTTCTTCCTTTTCTTGACCGGTTTAACTTGACCCGACTTAGTCTCTTCAGGCTTTGATGTTTTTCACGCTTCATCTTTTTTACCTCAATAACCTCCTCTGTAATTTTTGCCCTTATCTCCTATTTATGAATATGTCCTCCCACTCATTTTAACAATCGGACTAATTGCTTATTTTGTACTCAATCTTTCAATGTATAACTTGTTGACAAGTTTTATCCGATCTCTTTGCCCCCTTTTTTCGTTCATCAGCTAAATTGTCTATTTCACTGCATTTGTAAATATTTCTGATTTTTCCATCTTGACAGCTCTGTCTATTTTTCACGTCCTGTCTTAACCAACTTTTAGTCGAAAAGAATTGCACGGACATTATTTCACATTAATTTGCTTTTATGATCCCCACTGACAGAAAAATCGAAAAACGAAAATAATCGTCGGCGCCGTTTCCTAGATATATGCATAAATTCAAAATTCAAAATTCAAATTTTGAATTTCTGGTTTAAATTATTTTGTGGACTCATTTTCACTGATTTTGGTGTCTGGGATGCTTCCTATCATCAAACAAGCGAGGAATAGAAAAATAGGCGATGTCATCCCCCAGAAACATGCACAAATTCAAAATTCATGTTTTGATTATTGCACGAATTCAAGCTGGATAAAATGGTGTTTCTGGTTGATATAAATACAAAAAATACAAAAATTGTGAAACTTGTTGTCAATACAGTTGCATTATTGAGCCTAAATAGCATGTAGCTACATGTACATGTACAATGTACATGTACATTTGCATGTAGTATTGTTGTTTTGTTCACCGAAACTTGTATTCTCTTATTTGATTAGACACACAGACAAGTTAATTGATTGATCGTTCATTCATGGCGCACCATCAATAAAATATAGCTACATGTACATGTACATGTGCAATGTACCTGTAGTAATGTACATGTACATTTGCATGTAGTACATATTGTTGTTTTGTTCACCGAAACTTGTATTCTCTTATTTGATTAGACACACAGACAAGTTAATTGATTGATCGTTCATTCATGGCGCACCATCAATAAAATATAGCTACATGTACATGTACATGTGCAATGTACCTGTAGTAATGTACATGTACATTTGCATGTAGTACATATTGTTGTTTTGTAGTAATGTACATGTACATTTGCATGTAGTACATATTGTTGTTTTGTTCACCGAAACTTGTATTCTCTTATTTGATTAGACACACAGACAAGTTAATTGATTGATCGTTCATTCATGGCGCACCATCAATAAAATGCACACTAAGCGACTAGCGAGGATGACTCATTGCAGCTGTAGAAGTTGTTACGATCAAGACTGATTAGAGCTTACAAGAGTGACCGTTATTATTTAGGAATCCGTTGTTCAACACCTGCATTTTGATTGTCATTGATTCATTTAATTGTTCGGAGAATGCCGGCTCACGATGAATGCCGAAGTCGCGTATGCATTCTGTGCATGGGGAAAAAAAAGGACATGAGACGAATAACCGATGAATATCGATCTATCATTGAAAAACATGTCATTCAAGGACTAAACCCTCACGACGACCGCCTACCAACTGCTTTGTGTACTACTTGTGTTCGTGTCTTAAGAGACTATGACAAAGGTAATTTCACGCGTGAGATCAATGTATTTGATCATTCTTTGATCGTGACTGCTCCACATACTCGTCAGTCTTCAAAATGCCTATGTTTGGTCTGTACAACGGCGTCATCAGTTCCCAAGAACATAGCTTGGAGGATCGGTGCTACAGCTCTACCAACTCACAAAGTTGGTCGCCCTTCAGCTCACGATACATCACGAAAGGAGACACCGACTGCCATGAGAATTTGTTCCCATTGTCTGTCTTTGTTGGCAAAAGGAAGATCACATACGTGTAACAAAAGCAGCAGACTGCAGAACATGGAACAATTACTTGAAGGTGGATCACGGAATTTTAAAGAAAAAGTAGCGGCGAATGTCATCAGACAGAAACTACATCCAGCGAGTTCAACTGAGAGTCTTGACTCTGTGACTTAAGCTACACACACCGGACGATCGCTGGTGCTCAGCCCTGGTCGCTCATCCACTGCTTCTCAGAAGTGCTTTGTTTCATCCGCAGACATGTCTGCAATTCAAAGTGACCTCAACCTATCCAATACGCAGACTCTAAAACTAGCTGGCCATCTACGATATGCTACATCGAGTAGAAAGACTATCCAGACAAATCTGAAAATTGATTTACAAAAACAAAATCATGCTCTGGATTCTTTATTTGATTCGGAAAATCACGAGTTCATCGACAAAGACGGCAAAATCTTGAAAAGACCATTCATTTACTGCAAAGACCTAAATTTGTTGATACAGACGGTCGAGCAGCATCGTGAGAAGAAATACAACAATTTGAAGATTGGGATTGATAGTGGTGGTGGTTCTCTGAAGGTCTGTGCAACTTTGAATTCTGATGTGTCGAACAGTGATCTCGACCAATTGCCCAGAAGACGTGGATATGCAGAAGGTGTAGCCTCCAGAACGCGAAGTGACAACAGCGTAAAACGACTCTTTATTATTGGCCTGATTCCCGATATTCCGGAGAATTACAGAAACTTGCTCTTTGTGTGGAATTATTTGAAGCTTGATAAAGTGAGCCATCCATTCACTATTGCTGCTGATTTAAAGTTGGCAAACTTGCTAGCGGGTCTGATGGCACATGGATCCTGTCATCCATGCACCTGGTGTGAGGTGTCAAAGGACAACATGATTGCAGGTCGACGCGGAGCGTCCAGAACTCTTGGTAGTGTTCGTAGCATGTTCTGGAAGTGGCATGATGCCGGTGCGGAAATGACCGAGGCAAAACATTTTGGCAATGCTGTCCACTTGCCAATACCGAAACTGCCCGATGACATTGTTCTACTGAACCTGATGCCACCACCAGAGCTACATCTGTTAATTGGCCCCGTTACGACGCTTTTGGATGACCTTCTCAACGTTTGGCCTGAGGCGGACGAATCGACAAATCGCTGTAACGTCGAAAGGCAGGCTTATCACGGTGGAGTTCTCAATGGGAACGGCTGCTTGCGACTTCTCAAGAATGTCGCCTTACTCGAAGAATTGCAAGCACCAAAAAAATTTGTCCATGTTTTCCGATGTTTGAGCACAGTGGTTGAAGGATGCTATGGAATGAAACTGAGCGAGACATTTGAAAATGACATCGATGATTTCATTCGTGCCTACAGGAAGCTCGGGATAAGAATAACTCCGAAGGTCCACGCAGTTGGGTTCCATGTAAAAGAATTCTGTGCCTCTCAAGGCAAGGGACTGGGATTTTGGTCGGAGCAGGCATCCGAAACCGTGCATGCTGACTTCGAAAAAACATGGTTGCGGTACAAGGTGGGAGAACAAAACGACAATTACTGCAACCAACTACTCAAAGCAGTGCAGGACAACTGTAGCAAGCATTTGTAAAATTTACATTTACATATATGTTGTGGTTTATGCTACAGTTTGACATACATGCATATTTCCCTTAGTTTGTGGCAAACAAATTTGTTAAAAAGATGTCAATTCTTTCAAGAAATCGACTTTTTGACTGTGATTCGACTTTTTGTAATTTAAAACTGATTCATAATGACGATTACAGTAGGTCCTTATTTAATAGCTAACTAAATTCAATAAGAATAAGAAATAAGCTTATAATAAAAAAGTAGGCTATAATGTACATGTAGGTCTGCATGTAGTCTAAAGTGCTGGTATATCTGTCTGACACAATAAGCGAAAATGCTATTGTAGAGAAAACAAATCAACAGACAGTGTGACGCAATTACTGGTATTAACCTAGGTAAAAATGCAATTTTAATTGAATTTTCAAATTTGAGTCAAGCTTTCCAAATGGAACTGACTGACTATCTTTTTATTTGCATTTATATCAACCAGAAACACCACGGATATTAGTTTCATCCGGTTTGAGTCCGTGCAGTGATCATGACATGAATTTTGAAATTTGAATTTTGAATTTGTGCATGTTTCTGGGGGATGACATCGCCTATTTTTCTATTCCTCGCTTGTTTAATGATAGGAAGCATCCCAGACACCAAAATCAGTGAAAATGAGTCCACAAAATAATTTAAACCAGAAATTCAAAATTTGAATTTTGAATTTTGAATTTATGCATATATCTAGGAAACGGCGCCGACGATTATTTTCGTTTTTCGATTTTTTCTGTCAGTGGGTATCATAAAAGCAAAAAAATGTGAAATAATGTCCGTGCAATTTTTTTTGAATTTTTTTTTGAATTTTTTTTTTAATTTGAATTTTGAATTTATGCATATATCTAGGGAGCGGCGCCGACGATTATTTTCGTTTTTTGATTTTTTCTGTCAGTGGGGATCATAAAAGCAAAAAAAAATGTGAAATAATGTCCGTGCAATTTTTTTCGACTAAAAGTGGGTTAAGACGGCGTGTTTTGGTGTCGTTGTTAAATTCTTCATTCCTCTGTTTACTTTCAAGTTTCTTAATCCTACTCCAATTCACTAACTTTCACTTGTAGCCGCACTTCAATCCATTCTTTTTCAATTACCCGTTATTCTGATCTTGTCATCTAGTTTGCAACTTTAATCTGTTTGACCATTTCCGACGCTATCCCTCTGTAATCTGACACCTGCACCGCCCGTCTGTTCGCGTTCCCCATTGCTAGATCATGACTCCGCCCCTCTCTGGTCATTTTCCTGCATCCCTGAGTGCCTATTCATCGTGTAATTAACTGACCATCCTTAGACCATCCGCACGCACATTTCTCAAGTGACCAACCATTTCCCTTACGGCTTGTTTTATTTGTCCATTCGTTAATCCATTCACGTTTGTAATCTGTAATTTCATGTCAATTTCATTGCATTAATTTTCGCTGGACTGATGAAGAGTGAGAAAAAAACTGAGGATAGTCCACAGCAGCTTCCACGCACACTGGTTAGAAAAGGAGGAAAAACGATGTTTGTCGGAGGACCGGTTTTGATAATATATCTTTATCAACTCCGTTAAGTCACAAAAGGCAGCACATGAAAGGTCGCTACATAGCTTTAAATTTCATGACAGAGTAGGTCTCAGCATTGATCTAACGTTCTTTGCGGTTGTGTACGATCCTCTAGTCCGCACATCAGGTGCGTGCACAGAATTAGATTGTTTAATCGTGTCACTTTGCTAGAAGTGCAAACTGATTCAAACAGATGGCACATGCAGAAACTTAATAGGTGGGCAAAAAGAAATTTTTAATACCTTACAGAGATAAGAAAAATAGTCGTGCGTCGCTTGCGGATTGCTCTGAATTCCTTCAAAATGCTCCGATCGCCACGACTCCTTCAGATTCGAAGAATTCATTGCGCAAAAGTTTTCTCGATAATGTTGGGCCATCCGATCATTTTAAAAAAAATGTTAGCAGGCGCATGAAAAAACGTTCACAAACTTCTCTGTAGAACTTGACATCGTCTGCGTCTCTTTTCTGTGTGATCTGGCTGATAACAGTCACTGAAACTTTGCACAATTTGGCGTGTTCAATGTTGAACTGGCTGCACATTGTTCGATTGCTATTGTATTTAGTCAGGAGATTGTGCCATTTCATTTACGTTACATGTTCCAATGTTTCCCTTCTAGTCACACGGAAGAAGAGACGACCTGTCTAATTCTGTGGGTGCGTGATTTTTACACAGGTTGATAATTCTCTTGCTGCATTCGCTGTATGGCACTACCAAATTGAGTGGCTGATCAATTCTTGATACAATGTTCAGTCCGTTGGGTGCTATTGTTTTCAGTCTTTTCATCCATACAATTTCCTTATTCAGTCTCTTGTGCTGGTCAATACAATGTTCGATGCCGGTAAAGGAAAAATCGGCCAGAGAACAATCACTGTTGAAATGCTTGGAGACACGGGTATCAATACGGTAGATGACGTCATCGACATGTTCAGAGATACGGGCTTGAAAATTCCTGCTTGTCTGTTCAATATAACACTTTTTACATCTGATCAAATAAATAATAATATGAGTTGTACAATTCAAACGATGTAAAATAGGATATACAATGCCGTCACTATGTACAGAATGACTTTACACCAAAAGTACATATACAAGTAAAATCATTTGTACAGGGAAAGAAACCAGCTTCCCAATTAGTCGGTGAAAGACAGGTAAGTTTGAATACTTTTCTTACAGCGTTTCGAGTTTGACTGCGAGTATAGCCTTGTCGGCGCCAATGTGGGAATACAGTGCGCGCAGTCCCTTGAAAATCATGGTAAGTGGAACTACGTGTCATCCATCTAAAGACTTGACCAGACAAAATACTTTTAAAAACATGAGGTGGATGGAATGAGTTAGGCTGTACAATACTGAATGAGTCCGTCGGCTTGAAGCCTATGCGATTTAGGATTCTATCCTGTAACATATACAATTCTAAATCAAGAAAATTAATACTGCTAGGTGAGAAGTTTAAAGTTACTGATATGGATGGGTGAAAGTCATCTATGAGGTTAGTGAAAACACGAAGTTCATTCACACCAAAACTCCAAACTCCAAAAATGTCATCTATGTATCGCAGCCATAGGAGAGGACGCTTGTCCAGAGTCATGAAGTTGCTCTCCCAGTCACTCAGAAAAATATTCGCGAAAGAAGAACCAAAAGGACTTCCCATCGACACACCCTGCTTCTGCAAAAATTGCTCACTCCTATATATTAAGTCATTTGCACTTAGAAGTAGCCGGAGGATGGAGAGGATGGTAAGATCGGGACTTCTGTTGTCCTTGAACTTCAAGAAGGCTTCACTAACAGCCTCTATACCGTCATTAATAGGGATGTTGGTGTATAGAGATTTAATGTCGAGGGTAAATAAAATAGCACCAGGAGGAACACGAAAATCTTTCAGTATCGAAATGAGGTGTAAAGAGTCACGCACATAACTTGGAACTTGTCTCACGATCGGAGAAAGAAAAAATTCCACCATGGATGCACATTGCCTCGAAACACTGCCGACATCAGACACGATGGGTCTACCAGGAGGCATATCCGGCCGAGGCCACTCAGACTTGTGCACTTTCGGTAATATATAAAGGCGTCGGGGCATTGGATCCACCGGAGGCGCAAGAGCCAGTACTTCCCGCTTGCTCAGAAAATTAGTACTGTACAAGTAGTTTAGGTACATCTGAAGCCTGCTACGCGTCTGTGAAGTAAGGTCCACATCAACCGGTTCATAAAAGTTCTGGTCCGCGACTTGGCGATACACTTCGGAGTCATAATTTACTGTAGTAGTGATGACCCATTTGCCACCTTTGTCGACCGGTGAGACAACAATTGAGCTATCATTTGAAAGTCTATTAAGTTCACTACGCTCAGAAGGAGTTAAATTGTCCGCAGGATAACATTGCCGACACTGACCTAAAACACGGCGTACAGAATTTAAAATAAAATCACAGTTACGCTTAACAGAAGCGGATACACTATGAGGATGCGGATCCTTGCCAGTGACAATAAGCGCCTGTCCGAAAAATTGCCACTACCAAGAATTGATCTCCATTTATATTTGCGGAGCCAATCTTTAACCCCTAAAATAATTTTACGATGGCAACAATCAACAGGGGTCGGAATAAATTTATAACCCTTGTTCAAGAGCTCAAAGGTATTAACATTCGGTGTGAAATCTCTCTCTCTCTCTCTTCGGAGTCGAATTTTTTTTCTGCTTCGTCCGGTTTCTCGGTCATCCAAAAGGCCTTCGAGGTTAATTTTGGATGCGTCGCCTACGAGAACTTTAGTCCAAACGACTTTGCTTGGTACTGACAAGTTTTCTACCAAGGAATGTGCAACTGACAAGCATTTTTTTGACTGTAGTAAGTCGCGTACAATCATCGGTGACTCTAACCTTCGAGGGTTTCTCTCTGAAGTCGAGGATTGTTTCATATATGCTACAGACAAATATCGCTTGAGCTACGTAAAGAATCTTTTACAATGCTTCAACACTGTTCACGAGAACGTTCTCGACTTTGTTCTATGTCTGTCATCCCTGGATGAAAGGAATAAACATTCCACGAAACTTGCGACTTGTAGATCAGTATTGTACAATGCGAAGCGCTTGTTTCCGAATGCCAGACTCTGTATCCTTCCTAATCTCATTCCTTTGAATGCAGATGACGGTATACGTGCCAACTTAACCGACCTCAATGAGGATTTATTTAAAAAGTCCCCGACAGGATGTATGTTTATTTCAATCCCTCCTGAATTTGCGGTTAAAGACAACTTTTGGAATTGTGAAGAAAAAGCATTCCTTTCAAAATGTTTAAAGGATTTTTTAGGGCTCCATTAGCTAGTCGTTCGGACAGCTCTACGATCTTGGAGAGCGCTTTTTCGCCTATGAGGATTGATAATGATAATTTTATTTGTACAGCTCCGTCCTTTAGCGTGACGTCTACTACTAGAGAGCTACTCCAACTTTCTCCTAAATTTATTCCAACCCCTGTGAATCGTTGTTCCCATCGATCTGTTTTGTCTGGGGTTGATGACTTTTTACGTAGGTATCAATGGAGGTGCGTGAATGTTCAGTTTTCTGAAAACACTTGTCGTTTTCCGTACTCTAGTAAGAAACATTCTCCGGAAGAGTTGATACCTCAGTCTGTTTTGTCCAAATGTAATGCCATCCATAATTCTGTGTTGAACGCCTTGAAAAGATGTAAACATTGTTATCCTAAGGATAATCTGAGCTGTGCTCAGCGTAGTGAATTAGCTCGTCTAAGTCACGAAAAGTCTATTGTCATCAGCCCGTTAGATAAAGGTAGCGAGCGGTTGGGCTATCCTTCCTAAAGAATTGTACGATGCTGAATCTTTTCGCGAACTCTGTAATGAGAATTTTTATCTTCCTTTAGATAGGAGAATTGACATGCACACTCGCAGTCGCCTTGTCAGTCTCTTATCGAATTTGTATTCCCGCAATTTTTTGTCACGTCGTGAATTTCGTGCGCTGGAGCCTCAACAACCTGATGGTTTTAGGAGATTCTATACCTTCTTCCTAAAGTGCACAAAAGTGATTGGCTCTACTCTGGTATGCCTCCGGGCCGCCCCATCGTGTCTGACATTGGAAGCGTAACTCGGACTTGCGCATTATTAATAGATCATTTTTTGGCTCCTTTAGCCCAAAAGGGTAAAAGCATTATACGTGACTCTCTACATGTTATAAGTTTAATTCGGGACTTACATGTTGATGTGAATTCTTTGTTAGTTACATTCGATGTGGCTTAATTATACACTAACATACCGACAGAAGCTGGCATCGAAGCTGTTAGCAAAGCTTTTCTTAGGTTTCCTGATGGTCGTCGACCAGATTTGTCCTTGCTAACTATGTTACGGATTGTACTTACTTCGAACAATTTTTGTTTTCGTGACGAACATTTTGTTCAAGTGCAGGGAACAGCGATGGCTGCCCTTTCGGTCCTTCCTATGCTAACGTTTTCCTTAATGAATGGGAGCTGGAAGTCCTCAAGTTTCCATTCCAACCTATTTCCTGGATTAGATTCAATGACAATATCTTCTTTGTTTGGGATTCATCTGTAATTAGTTTACACCAATTTTTTAAGTATGCTAATAGTCGGTATCCAACCATTTCTATCGAGTTATCTTTCGATCTGTCGAAGATTCGTTTTTTGGACCTTATTTTATATAAGAAGGATGACCGTTTATTTTACAGTCTTGGCTTTAAGCCAACTGATTCTCACTCTATTTTAAGCCGGTCTTCCTATCATCCCAGGAGTGTATGTAAGGCCATTTTATTTGGTCAAGCATTAAGGTGGTGCTCCCGCTGTTCTACGTATGATGACTTTAAATCAACCAAGTGTCTTGTTCAAAGACGTTGGTGTGAGCAAGGCTATTCCCGAAGCTCAATTCGCAACGCTGTCCGTCTAGCCCTGTCACGCACGGGTCAATCACCGTCCAGTTGGGAAACGGGCTTTTTCCCGTGCAAATGTACAGTTTGTAGCTATAGCATTTTTACTTGTAAAGTTTCCAACCCTGTAAATAATAATCCATATCTAATTGTACATAGACTTACTTGCCGGTCAAGTAATGTTGTTTATTTTATCAAATGTAAAAAGTGTAAGATAGGCTATGTTGGCCAGACCAGCCGTGTTTTATCCAGGCGTATTGCAGAGCATATTAGAAACATTGTACATGTACATACCCGGTCTACTTCTGTGGCGAAGCATTTTTCTTCTTCTTGCTCGCTTAGCGATTTCTTTTTTACAGCGCTGGAGCATTGTCCAGACGACTCCAAGCGCCTCGCTAAAGAGAACTGTTGGATAAAAAGACTTGGCACCTTACATCCAAAGGGGTTAAACTTAACTCTCAATCAAAACAGTGACTTGCATCTCGTTTTGCCCTTCTCTGAGTGCAGTACTCAGATTGCCAGACTTTGTAAAGATGCCCTACCTCAATTCAGTATTCTCTCTCTCTCGCTCCCTTTCTCTCTCTCTCTCTCTCTCTCTCTCTCTCTCTCCCTTTCTCTCCCTTTCTCTCCCTCTCTCGCTCCCTTTCTCTCTCGCTCCTTTTCTCTCTCGCTCCCTTTCTCTCTCGCTCCCTTTCTCTCTCACTCTCTCTCTCTCTCTCCCTCGATCCCTTTCTCTCTCTCTCTCTCTCCCTCTCTCTCTCTCTCTCTCTCTCTCTCCCTCTCTCTCTCTCTCTCTCTCTCTCTCTCTCTCTCTCTCTCTCTCTCTCTCTCTCTCTCTCTCTCTCTCTCTCTCTCTCTCTCTCTCTCTCTCTCTCTCTCTCTCTCTCTCTCTCTTAGCGTTTGATTCTATGCTGACCGATAATTTTTTTCTTCTTTGTTTTTTACCTCCTTAACCCGCATCATCAGAGATCTTCATCATCGTCAATTTCTAACTAAGAAAGAACTCACATTTCTCCTCCCCACAACGCGTTACCAAGACAGAACCTTCAATCTCCTACCGAAGCTCCACAAAAACAAATGGCCAACACCAGGCATGCCGCCAGGTCGACCGGTAGTCTCCGACACTCGGTCTGCTACAAGGAATGCATGCAATTTGATCGACCACTTCCTCAAACCCATCTGCGAACTCCAAAGCAGCTACCTACGAGACTCAAATCATCTGATAGCCTTACTCAGAACAACCAAAATCAACGCAAATGATATCCTCTTCACAATGGACGTCGAATCTTTATATGCCAACATCCCTACCAACGAAGGAATACAGACAATTTCCAGCTTCCTACGTCAATACCCGAACCCGAAAAGACCAGACCTTTCCCCCATCAATATTCTCCGACTACTCCTAACTTCTAATGATTTTGTCTTTAACAACAGGAGATGGCTGCAGCATCATGGAGTAGCCATGGGCAAAAGCTTCGACGGCTCCTACGCCAATCTCTTCATGGCAAACTGGGAAAATGCCATCACCACCACCTGCGATCAACAACCCTCCTTTTGGAAACGATATCAAGATGAAATTTTTGTCATCTGGCCTCATGGAAAAGAATCACTCAAAGAATTCCATTCAAAACTTAACTCCATGCATCAGTACATCCAGCTCACCTTGTCATTCGGGACTGAAGTAAATTTCCTCGACCTGACAGTAAACATTCAAAATCGAATCCTGCAATTCAAACTTTTCTCCAAGCCGACGGATTCCCACATGGTCATATCCCGCTCATCCCATCATCCGCAACACACCTTCCGTGGAATTGTCTTCTCCGAGATCATGCGTTTCGCAACACACAGCTCCACGAAAACTGCTTTCCAGCATACGTTTGAGCAAGTATCGAAAGTTTGGAAAATGCAAGGTTACACCCGATCTATGATCCGAACGGCCAAGAACAAGGTCATATCCCTAACCAAACAACACGCCAATTGGAACACAGGAAACTATCCATGCAACCAAGAATGTAAGACCTGCAAATACACGACAACAACCCTATCGTATTCACACCCTAGCAAGGACATTTCTTATGCTATCAACCACAACATCTCTTGTGATACGCAAAACGTTATCTATCAAATCACCTGTACACGCTGTAGCTTGAGATACATCGGCGAAACAGGTAGGCCCCTCAAAAGGAGAATCGCTGAACACCTCTACAACATCGCACGAAACTCATCAAATCACGTAGCCAATCACTTCTCCACATTATGCAACTTAGAAGACTTCTCGTTCATCGGACTCAAAGTTATTACTAACCCTCAGAAAAGGAAAATACAGGAAGCAAATATCATCGCCGAATTCCAGACCCTCTACCCCCAAGGCCTCAACTCTCTCTCCTCCTCCGTCTCCAACAACAAAACCAATCTGATCCTTCCACACTCGGACTGCTCCCATCACATCGTCTCCGTGGCCCAAAACATCTTCGGAAAGGACAAAGTGAGACCCAGTTTCTATCGCTCCAAAAACTTAAATGAACAACTTCGTTAATAGATTTTCAATTGACACGCATTTTACCTACTTATCCATCTTGTGTCATTCAACTGGTAATCTAGTTTTTTAATTCTTCCCCTCTTTACGCAATTAGTCTTATCCGCAGTTATTACTGGTATTGTTTCCACTCCGGTTCCCAGCGTCACCGCTACTTGTTTCCATTCTTTTCTTTATCACAAGTGACCACATGTATTTGTATTTATTGTTTCATAGCACTCTTTTCTGTTTATCTTGCCTTTTTTTCGTTGTAGGCATTCGTTCTGCTGAGAGTCATGTTGCATGTATTTTTCTCTTCCACTAACCACTTTTTTCCAAGGCTTAGTCCTTACCCTCTTCTTTCTCCACATTCAGTGTAAACTTTTCTACTAGACCATTTAAATGCTGCACTAATTTTTATTATAGGGTCCTCATCCTTCAGTCTCTATGCTTCTATTTACCTTCTTGCTATTAGCTATTTAATTATGATTAACAATTTTCCTCGTAGAATTTTCCACTCTTCGCATTATCTGCTACATTTGTATTTAATTTGTTCCTTTTGCACTATCTCGTTCATTTGTCTCTCCATCTCCCATCATTGGCTATTAATAATGAATATTTAATTTCGTCAGCTCCGTTTACCTTTGTGGTAGTTGTTAAAACCTTCAGACTCCACGGCTCCCTTCACTTTCTTGCTATTCGCTATTTGATTACGATTAACAATTTTCCTTTTAGAATTTTCCACTCTTCGCATTATCTACTACAGTACTTGTATTTAATTTGTTCCTTTCGCTCATTTGTCTCCCCATCACCCACCATTTACTATTAATTACAATTTTTAATTTTGACAGCTCTGTTCGTATTTGCGGTAGATGTTAAAACTTTATTTCCTAACATTTCCTTTCAATTTTCTCGGCCCTCTGCCAATTAGGTATCTTTCCCTTGTCGCCTTAATCCAGTCCATCCTCTTTCAATTTCAAGTATTTCAGGTCCTGTATCTTTTCTACAATTATTATCAGTTTGTCCATTTCTGACGCCATCCCATACCGTAATCTAACACCTCCACAGCCCATATGTTCAGGTTCCCCATTGTTAGGACATCCACTTGACTCCGCCCCTCTCTCTCTCTCTTCCGTTTCTTCCATCCTTTGCCCCCTCCCTGACCAACTATTCGTTGTATAACTAAACTCTCATCCCTTGACCACCCGCACGCATTTCCTTTAGATGACCAACCACTTCCCTCATAGTTCATTTCATTTGTCTATTTGTTAACCCGCTCGCATCTGGTAAATGTAAATTTTTATGTCATCCTCATTGCATCATTTTTCGCTGGACTGAAAAAGTCAAAAACGAAATCCGGATATCCAGCACACTTTTGTTCTCAATTATTCAGTATTTTTTACCACGGGTTGTAGGAAAGTCAGAGTGAGTGGCTCAGGGATTCTACGGTCTCCCTCTCTCTCCCCTCTCTCTCTCTCTCTCTCTCTCTCTCTCTCTCTCTCTCTTAACGTTTGATTCTATGCTGACCGATAATTTTTTTCTTCTTTGTTTTTTTTTGTTTCACGAGATAATGAATATCTCGCTTACGAAACGAAAATGGCGTAGGCTGACCAGTTACAAATATGCCTGTATACAAGAAATATGAACTATGAACATGAGAGCGCACATAGGAACGACGCAGGGAACGGCACACAGGAACAACGAGGATAGGATAGGGACACATGGCTTAGATTGAAACGAGCAAATGTGAGATACATTAACATAATACACTATACGCGACATGAAATTATCGGAATTGAATCTTATTATAGAATTGGATTTGGAATTGAATTGAACTGTTTCGACTGGAATTGGAATTGAAATTTCTGCTCTGGAATTGGAATCAATTCAAGCTCTGGAATGGCTCTGCTTATAACATCAACCGGCGAGAAAAAGGCAGCTACTTACTTCCAGCAATCCTTGAAAGGCTAGACCTTGAACACTGTTTTTGACTTCTGATTGTACTTCAGACGCTACCTTCTCTTAACTTTCTAGATGTCGTTTCTTTCTTTTATCTTTTTATGTGTTGTGTAGGAACGATGTTCTGCGAAATATATCTTTATCCATATTACAGTTCAGATATCTGAACCGCAATATGCCGTAAAACTGAGGGCCGTTAGCCATAGCATGCTACGGTTCTGAGATCTGAATTGTGTTAAGGCTATCTATGATTGAACCACAATATCCTAAATCGGTACATTGTGGTTCAATTTCAACATTGAAAGATATGCGAACCTTAGTACTATGTTATATTGACAGAATAATATTTCAGCTTAAAATTCTGCAATAGAATAACTACCTCAATTTACGATGAGCTATCTAATTTGCAGCTTTTATAGAAATTTCTGTCAGAACACTCGATGAGTGCTGGAACTGATGCATCAAGACACTTGACATCTTTGTGAGAGCGATTCCGTTTAGCAATTCTCTTTTGTTGGCCAACGTCCATCAGAAAATGGACGCGAGTTTTTTGGTGCTTCACTGCCGTCATACATCGATGCTTTGAGTGCTGTTTTCCTTAAGTGAGATCATTTTGCTCGTCAGACATCGCTATCAAGTACGGAATTTAATCTTCCTATGAACAAAATTGGAAAAGTTCCTAAAAGTTGCTCATTTTATCGGACTCCAGTTGATGCCTTAAGCACGCTTTGACCCATTCCAGAACCTTGTGTATCAGGGCTGTGGAGCCGATGCGTTATCTCATCGGCTCCGGCTCCACGACACTGATGTGAAAGGCTCCGGCTCGGCTCCGGCTCCGGCTCCGACTTCAAATTCAGGTTCTATCTATGCTGGTTATCCTGGATCCGTTGAACGGGTTTTTTGGATAACGGTGTGGCCTTTAGAGGCTTGCTAGAATCATCAAATTAGTTTTCATTAATAAGCAACGACATAAGTTAATAATAAAAATGATAATAGACTAATATAATGACAAATAACATACTTGTCATATATTTTTGCATGAATTGACTATCTCTGAAAGATAAAATAAAGTTATAGCCAGGATTGGTTAAATTAGATAAAGATCTCCCGCACTGGCTAAATATAAATTGGGCTAGCCTGCAACCAGTCTACTACGAGGCTACATTGAATAAGACCACATGAGCGATGATGATATACCTAATTAGCCGTCACAGGGGCCGAATAGTAGTACATGTATAAGCTTTTTAACAAAGCTTGAATATGAAACTGGATAGCGTATGCCTCTAAATAGCTTATAGGGCCTGTATCTACTCGAACATGGAAAGGGTATCGGCTATATAGCCAAATATACCGTATCAATAAAGATATCAATTGCTTTATTGAATATTAAAGTGTATATAGGCTAGCTTAGGTTGTTATTGTTATTTGTTATTGCCTTTATTCAATAGTCTGTTGGTCCATGAATAATATGATCGGTGGGTAGCCCACGACTCATCATCTGTAGAAATTGTAATTTAGATAGCCTCATTGCAGTGTAGGCTAGAAATGTACAATTGAAAATTATACTTAAAAAAATTAAAAATATCTAATTTAGGACAAGTTTTGTAATTCTATGCAGCATACTTAATAAGTTAAGGCCTAACTTACATTATATTAATTTCGTATTTTTCATTATGGCGTAAAGTTGCACTAAATAATTGATCAATGATTCATGTATATTATTATATTCAATTTATATATAACACATTACCACTATTCCTCTGATGATGGTTAGGCTGATGAAACTGAACTCGGAGTATCACACAGTATGTTGCAGGGTGCTATACATAATAAAAATGTGACTGCGAGCACCGAGCAGAAATCCCATCTACTTTGCTAGCTTTCGAATGCGCGTGCGGTTTAATGTCACAGACAATAGAAAAGGGAGGTCAAAAGGCGCCTTTATTGAGAGCGTCTCAGTCTTTTTTTATTGTTTACATATAAGTCAGCATGATATCAGCATAAAGTGTTGACAGACGGAAAAAATAATAATGAAAATTCTTGAAATCCACAGGTCTATGACATTTGGGGAAATATTATTACACGATACGGCTCTTGTGCAGTCCGCCCCCCTATTTTTTCTCTGGTCAAAAGATGCAGCACCATTGGATGTCCGTTTCAGCATCACCGGTTTGAGTGAAGCATTCCGTGCTGTTGTAAAAATCTACGTGGGTAATTGCGATGTCATGGTCGCAAACTTCGTCAGCAAGTCAACATTGTAATTTGCCTTCGGGTTTTTCGCATTGAAATATACCCTTTGAATTTTGAAGTCAAAGGAAATTCATTGTGAATGAGATACCTTTAAAATAATAGGGCGCTACTAGAAGTGGCTGGGTCGCTTGTAGTCAGGTCATTCGTGTGAGTGTGAAGAGTTATCCCTCCAATCAAAATTGATCAAATTGAATAATCGATTGTTTTGAAAAATGTAGGTGTGGGGACTGCACAAGAGCCTACAATACAATCTAAGGAAGTTGGCATTGTCACAGATGCCAGTAGCTTCTGCCAGTAGCCATACCGATAGATGATAGCCTACATAGTAACCGTATTAGATTTAAGACATTGCGCAAGAAATGTAGCTATATTATCTTTGCTGACTGAACTGGAAATGTGTACATAAATGACTGGCGACTTGTCTCTAGGAATCTACAATCATCTAGTTAGCATGCATATAACAAGTCTTCAAATTAATGGATTTTGGAGAATACGTTGTCAATATGGAAATTAGTCTTACGAAACATATGCAATAAAAAAATATTGCACGTGTGTAAATATATAATATATATATAATACAAAAGAAGGCGGCAACTGCAAGGAAAGATATCGTGGAGGACAGATCATTGGTATACTTAAAAGACATATCTTTAGATTTCAAATGATTTAATTTTTTTATGATGCCAATTAATAACTTTCAAAATTCTAGATTTACATCAAAGCTCAAACTATCGGAGCCGGAGCCGGAGCCTTTGTGATAAATCGGCTCCGGCTCCGGCTCCGACCAAAAACATCGGCTCCTTAAGGCTCCGGCTCCGGCTCGGCTCCACAGCCCTGTTGTGTATACAACGCAAAATATTAAAAAGGATTGGGTGAAATATATTGCAGCGTCACTGATATTTTACCAATACAGCATGCGCTTCATTAATGACAGGAATTCGTGAAAAAATAGTTTTCATGTCGTCAGACCTTACAGGTTGTTTATTATGCATTATGCTTTATCTTTCATCTTTTAAGGAAAATGTTTGTAGAAATCACAATAATAAAATAGTAAAAAATATTAATTTAAAAAATGACTAGCAGAAATGAGCAATAATGATATTTACATGCATAAGCTTATAGAGTGTAGAAGTATACCTCCAGCATGTACTGGAAATCGAACTATCGAATTGTTGATATGACAAATCGGTGGAAAAGGACCTTTCAAGCGATTCTCATTGATGACCCACAAGGCTACAGGATGTAGTAGCATCAGTGATTTTTTTTGGTCTGTCTAATTAGCTTAGCTATCATTTCTGAAAATCGAGATTTATCTGATGCTTTTGAATAATTTATAGGCTCAATGTCACAAATGGATTAAGTGTGATATTGATCTCAATCAGCTAGATATACGATTGATAATTAGAACCAGAAAAAAATTGCATCATACATATTATGTACCCAATATTTTTATGTCTCCTCATAGATGCATAGCCTCAAACGGTGACATGACATGCATTAAAAATCGAATCCTGCGGCAGATGAAGGTTTGTATCCATAGTCCATAAATTTCTAGATGACTACAAAATATGACAGCGAGTATTAGGTGTGACATGCCGGTTGATTGATGTGATTGCATGATTTATAAGCCACTATCGCTAAGCCTTCTTTTACTCTCCAGAATAACTTGGCATCATCACTTCAAATGTCACACCGGTACTATTCTTGTTACTGTGACGAAAGCCAATAAGAGCATGAACAGATAGTAAGCAACAGATACCATATTTATTGATGTTATTGTGATGAAGTTTATCATTAGTCATGGCAGACACTTCTGACTGCACGTCGTACATCGGCAAAGACAGTTTTTGTTACCGCGGTGTACCCTTCAGCAACCTGTTTAATCTTGAAACGATCAAGCGTTGCGAGAAGTTTAAATTTCGAAATGACGATGTAATGGTCGCAACGTACGGTAGAAGTGGAACGACAGTAACTCAGGAACTTGTTTGGCAAGTATGCAATCATGAACTTATCGAGAAAGGAAAAACTCATGAACCATTGACGGATCGCTTTCCATTTATAGAATTTCATGGTAAACAGGAGTGCTTTGATAACGTCAACTTAGTGAATCCCAAATTAGAAATTGATGTATTGGAAGAAACAGAAACCACAAAACGAAGATTTATCAAAACTCATCTTCCATTTCGTTTTTTTGCAGATGAGTTCTAGAAAGTTAATCCAAAGATGATTGTTACGATAAGAAATCCAAAGGATTGTGTTGCATCGTGTCACCCATTCTTCGTTGGTATGTATAACGACCCAGAATGGATAGGAAATGATTGGAACACTTTCTTCCGGTTGTTTTGCGAAGGAAAAGCGTATAGTGGAGATTATTTTGATTGTGTTAAAGAATGGTGGGATATGAGAAATCGACAGAATGTTCTTATACTTCGCTACGAAGATCTCGTAAAGCAAAAACACCAAGAAATTAGACGAGTCGCAGGTTTTCTAGACGTTGAATTGAGTGCCGACAAAGTTGATACTATTGCTTACAACACAAGTTTTGAAACAATGAAGAATGACAAAAATGTCAACCAGCCGCTATATGATACTGGGAAAACTACTCTTCGATTGGGAAAGGTTGGTTCTTGGAAACACAGCCTTTCTGTAGCACAGAATGAAGTCTTTGACAAATTGATTGATGAAAGGTTGGCTGGAACAGGATTGGGCTTTATGTACGAATAATAATGTTGCGCAGACCATATTTTCATAGACGTCGCAATTTTCCTCAAAATGGCTCATCGCTATCCAGCATGTGCAATTTAGTACCAGCAGTTACTCTACAACGTTTGCAAGTTAACAATATTTTTGATGAACTTCCAATGAGACACACTAGCTAACCATGTGATGACTGGTACTCCATCTATGTGCCACTTCGCATTTAATATGTGAAGAACAATCTTCTCTATTCTTGGATCAAATTGGATGTAGGCCAATAATGGAGCACCAGTCATCAATACACATATGATGCATTTTAGTGTGGGTTTATGTTTGAATTGAATATAATAAATACTTCACTTTGTTAAATCGCTTCTTATTTATACATTGGTGTCTTTCCTAATAAATAGAAAACTTCATCTGCTACACCATTGATAGAAGATCGGAAAATCCTCGAAAACTTGGAAATTATAAAACCTGCTAGCAATCATCAGTTTATGGCAAAATAATTGAATGTGTTGTCGCTCAATAATCTGCTCAACCGAGTCAGTCAGAGTTGAGTCTTGGTAAGAGCACTGATACTAAATATATTGAATTGTAATATTGCACTTACGATTATGCACATCAGATAACGATGTAGCTACATATAAATATAACATCATAGAGTAAGCATGAAGTAGGCAGAGTGACGACTGAAAAAGTATCTGTATACAGTAAAAAAGCTTGTGTGAAAAAATTCAGTTTTTTGCGGAGATCGCGCTCCTGTGGTCCAAAAAAGTCATTTGAGCAGTTTTTAAGAAGCTAAATTTTTGCAAATTATTGCTAGGCGTATATACTATCGACGTGAGGCCACTGTATAAGTAGTACGAAGCATGTTATTTATCAAAATGAATGAATACTTGCTAACAAGCATCTTAATTAGGCAGAACTTACAATGATTATCAAGGGAATTTCATGAAACACATTATCATGCAAGTCTTCATGAAAGATGTGCTTTCTTGGCTGAAATTTCAAGCTTTTAATTCAATTTTCATCGGCTGGGGTTGGGCCCGCGCCCTTGCCCGTGTCCACACCGTTGACCGCATTGCCCGCAGTTCAGTTATTGCTCCTGAGATTAGTGTGTCAAGTTTCTAGCTAAATTTGTTTTTGTGCGAGAAAAGTGGATACTGGCAATGTAGGATGCTCTCACATTTGACATCGCGAAACAATACAAGTTGCTTGTATTCTACTATCGCGAAATTCGTTGTCGATATTGTCCCACAATGACGTCGAGCGTTAGGCCTCAGCCACACTGAAAGCAAAGCACCAGAGCGGATCGAGCAAACGTATGTCCGTAAGCCGTAAGGTATTAATCGCTCTGGTTTGCTTTGCTCGCAGTGTGGCAGTCTACAACTGCTGTAATGATGACTTTATATTTGCTGCAAAACGCTTTGCTCGGAAACGCTTGTAAAAGCTCGCACTGTGGCTGAAGCATTACACGTCACATACGCCTTTTGCATCAAACCCAATAAAACTAGAGAATATCGAAATCCGTAAAATTGTCATAGTCTAATGTAATCTGTCAACGTTCTCATTGTGTAAATATGCCTCCGAGAAAGATAATATCTACCATCGTTCACAACAGAATATATGTGTAGAATACTAACACACCCTAGGTCTAGCCTACAGAAACAGTGACTGAAGAACACGATGTGACTAAAGTCGATAGTGACTATATTCAATTATATAATGAGCTCAACCTGCACCATGCATGCCTCCATGAATCCCTATCTGCATATCCACTGACCACGTATGAATTCGCAGATGAGGCCATTATTGTATATGCCCGTGTCCGCACCCACAGACGAATGCACACTGCCCGCAAAATTCGAGGAGCTGGCATCGGGCCCCACCCCAGTTCATCGGCATGATTTTATGATTCGATAAATTTATGCTTCATTTCTTGAATCTGATAGTAAGGTGTACCCATTTACATCTTTCAAAGTTAATTATAATCATTGTCTTTGATTATGCTATTATGGTCTACCAGTGGCAGTTTGCTTGTGATATGATCACGCTTAGAAAAATACACGTGAGGTTGAGCATGAAAGTAACACCAATCGAATTTACTAATTTAGCAAATATTACCTTTCCAAAAGCTGTCATGATAGGGAGGATTTGTAAAATACTATTATTATTCCTTTTATATTGCTATCATGATCAGTCAATTCCGTGGTATTTTGTTTTTCTCAAAACTGCAGCAAATTGCATATCTCACTTTTGGCATCAATACCCGATTGTGTTCAACTCGAGCTAATTTGATAAAATCGAAACTGTATACATGCACATTGAGGATTTAATTAACACTCAGTTGCTACTTTGCCTAAAATGCATGCTCTATACATAGGCCTAAATGTGATGCACGAGTAGGCCTGGGCCAGAAATGCTTTGAATTTTTTAAAACCCACAGCGAAAGACATTAGCTATTCGGTTGTTGATCAACAAGGAGGATTTCGGTGCATACAAAGCAATGCCATATTCATTGAGATTACTGCATAACTTATTTCAATTTATAATTGACATGAATACTGGGAAATTTTTAGCATTGTCTCTTACGCTCCCAGCTTAGTTCTTTGATCTGTTGTATCGTTAATGCCATTAATGATCAAAAATTTCTAAATCATCAATCTAATAACTTTGTAGCATAAAACCCAGAAACGGATAGATGATTAGAATTACGAAAGAAAAAATAATTTCGAGCTTCACTAGGTTAAGTCGCGCAATTCAAAAATAGACTATGCGGAATCACACAACAATAAATGACGAGGATACAATATGAAAAGATAAGATAAGTATATATTTCTTAGGAATGAAAATCACAAATTTACAATTCAATTTCCGGTTGAATATGGAAGTTCACACGCGTGCATAAAAAAGTAATGATGTGAATGAGCAATAAAAGTCGAATTGATATGTGACAGACATTAAAAGCTATTCACTAGAGATGTCATAAATTGAGATGAAGGCATTCGTTTAACTTTCCAGAATTTGTGAGGACATGGGGTATCAGATCTCCTAGACTGCTACCATCTTCATGTGCTGCCTTCAAAAAGGGAGACCTGCTAAATTCATGTCGTCGAATCTAAATAAATAATTTCGTCTTGAATAATAATGCGACGAGTACGCTTATCGATTCTTGATAATTGTTGTGACAAAAGGTGATTTAAACCAACAAAACATGGACAAGCATATTCCAAAACTTGATGTATGCAATGTTCAGTAAATGCAGCTCAGTATTGGTAACATAAATTTCTAATCTTCGTAGACAATAAAAATGTTGATTTGCTTTCTTTGTGATACATTCTACATGAGCGTTCCAGGTCCGGTCCTTCGTACTAGTTACATCAAGAGTAACAGATTGATCTACCACATTCAATTTAAACGAAGTCAAATTCAGATTAAAAATTTTTCGTTGATTTATACAAGCTTTTTATACAATATTTGATTTCGACGAGTTGACAATCATTTCATTTAAATTATACCAAGATAATACATTGTCTATCTCTCTATTTATAATACATTTCCTATCTCTCTATTTACGTAAATCGTTACAATTTCACTATCTGTGGTCGCAATATGCAAAACAATTGTTATATCATCAGCGTACTTTACCAAGCAGGAGTCAGAAAAATAGCAACATATATAAATCGCTGACAAAAAATTGAAAGAAGCGAGGATGCTGATACAGTACCTTGACATACACCGGATAACAAGGGATAAGGGATCTGATGAGCATCCTTTTAACTTGACAACCGCAGATCTTTCACAAAGATAGCTCTGGGTCCATGCTGTAAAACCTTTTGGGAAATTAAGTGTTTTCAACTTGTGCAAATGTTATGACTCAGACAATCGAAAGTCTTTCGAGGTTCGAAGGTCAGAAGGAGCAATCCAAAACCATCATTCGTAAGAGCTTCAAACAGGGTTATGAGAGCGGTGGTTGTTGATGCAGATCTTCTAAAGTCATGTTGCTCTTTTCCGTAGTGTAATTCAAACTTGCCATTCATTTCCCGCAGAATCACCTCTTCAAGTATTTTTGAAAGAACAGAGGTTAAAGTTATTGGGCGAAGCTTCGATAAGCATACGGGCTTTGACTTTGGCACAGGGATGACAACTGACCTCTTCCATTCATCAGGGAAAATTTGGCTGTCTATCTAGGATTGCATTATGTGACTCAGAGGCTTTGATAAAAAGAACGCTAATTCTTTGTATATGCGAGTGGGAATAATAGCATCTCCTGAACTTTTACTTGTATGTAATCGTGATAAGTAGAGATGTATTTCCTACTCGTCAACCTATATGCTCCTATCTTGAGAGTCCTCTCTCAACGCATCTTCTGGTCACATATTGCGGCTTTGTATATCAGAAAAATGCTTTATAATTTCATCAATTGTAACGTTTAACCCATTCCGTGCCAGTGGGGCTTAAAAGTCCCACTTTTTTAATTAACAAAATGATTATATTTTTTAATTTTGAGATCATTTTCATGACATCTCATCCAAGCGAAATTTTCAAAGTAATTGTTTCTACCGCTGTTGTGCTCTAGGGACGTCATCAATTTAAGCATGACCGCTTACAATATCGGCAAAAATAGCAAAATTTTTGAAATTGCTGAAAAACTAAATTGAACTGTTTAATAATGGGCATATCAAATATATGTTTTGCGTCCTGTTTCAAATTTTGTACCAGTATAATGTATTCATAAAATTTGTTTTCAAAAAAATTATTGATGCTTCGGTAATGTTGAATTAAAACGTGAGACTTAAATGTCCCAATAAATTTCCGGAGGTTCCAGCGACTAATTGCGTTTAGAAAAGTCGGAAGAATTTTTGATCATAAGTCCAATAACTTTGTAATGGGATGCATGAATCCTTTAATAACAGTTATTCAGCACCACATCTGTACATGATTGACGTGAATAAATTTCTAAAAATGAATACAGCCATGCTACTTTTTAGTCTATTAGCAGTTCGTCGTTGGTCCACTTCATACCTAGCTAGACGGTGTATGCATCCCAGATATCTTCAATGATGCAATGCTAAAAGAATGCAGTGAATAGCCTCCCTGTTAATCTGAAGCTGATTATGAAGCTTTAAGATGAATCCACTGAGTCAAGATCATACAATTATTGTTGATTACCGTGGAATTTAGGCCTAGAATGGCAAATTGCGGATATATTCAGATAAGTTCATTTTATCGTACTATTTCTTGTCCTGTTCAATTTTACTTCTTATATTCAATAGCTGACTTATCATAACAATATTGATTCATCCGAACAGTTCAATATATTTCAAATCTTACATGTAGGCCTAAATTTACAGCATTTTATGTTTAATTCAACTGTGTCATGAACAGCAAGTGATGAAGGAGTAGCCTACTAAGCATGTGTTCGACAAGATAATTTTCTTCAAAAGGAGCCTTTATGAAGTAGGCTGCGTATTTCTTGCTAATAAAATCTGCAATGTGTTAGCAATATGTTAGCAAGTTTCCTGAGTAGGCCTATTGAAATTCTATGCTGGGAAAAATTGTTGACATCTAATATTTCTCATTGGTGACTTGACTAGCCTATAGCCTAAAATCAATCACTCTCAATAGTTTTCAATGGGCGTGCAACATATAGTTCATGTGCAATTGCATCTCTGAAACTAATAATTGCTTTCAGTTTTCAAGCAACGGAATTTTGTTAAGGTATATCGATGCAAGTCGGCAACTACATAACATTTTATGTGTGATTACTGCCAACATGAAGTTTTGTTAGCAATTATGCCGGGTATCACCAAGACCTCCTTTCTTTCAGAAGACTTTCATTCTTGATCCAATATGACCTAGGGTTTAACATATTCCCGAATTTCAAAGAACCGGTTCCGGTACCGATACTTCCAAAGTATTTAACACAAGCTAATCAGATTTTCTGTTGAATCGTAGTTTTCATCCAGATGGATATGGCCAGTTATTTAAGGTTGAGATTGATTGGGAACAGGTATTGAAAGTAGAAGTGGTATACGAATTGTGCTATATTAATTACAATAGTTGACGCGAACAAAAATTTTCAGTTATCATAAAAATGAATTAGTTAATGGAGAACATACCAATTAACAGAACCCATCAGTGCACTTAACGCTTAGATAATATTTTGTTTTAGGAACACAAGCGTATTCAGCGATCGATCGCTAAGTCGTGATCTTATTTTTCGACAAAAATTTCCCGCTGTTGAAAAACAACGCTCGCAATCTACCGAAGTTGGTCTGATAGTCAGCAATGACTTCTGAAGCAATTTCAAGCGATGTGTTAATTCACCACTCCTTTGAAATAACTGAAACTCTGTGTCAACATTTGAAACTAGACCACGTTTTAACTGTCCAGGTGAATATGCAGCTATACTTTGCTGAAGCTGCTCCTGGAGACTCAAGTTCTCACTCAAGACAGGCTTCACACTCGGAGTCTCAGCAGTGTCACTGGGATGATCATCAGAAACCTCCACATCTTCATTTCCATGAAGCTTCGTTAAAAACTTGAGCGCACATTTCTTAATCGCATTTTTTGATGCAACGTCCAAGGATGAGCGTTCAAGAGAATTTGAACCATTTAGAAACATGATCAATGATACAATGTTAACATTGCGACGCTCACTGACACGAACAAACAAGCAATCATAGAAACGAGAACTTGATCTGCTTTTGAGACTGCAAATTGTTGAACAAAAATGTAGTACTCCTTCAGCAGACAACAACGTAGAATCTCGACGACAAAGTGCTTCAATTGCGAGTCTGATCGGTGTCAGTACATCAATAAGTGATTGTACAAGCTCCATATCAACATCAGTTCAAGGTCTGCCTTTTTGAATCAACGCAAGCTTTTAGAAACAAGGCCGCAATTTTACATATCGTACTAGCATTGTTTCAATAGTGTTCCACCTGACCTTCATATCAAGCAGAGGCTGGAGCTCAGTATCGAACTCTTCCATCGTATATAGGTGATGATGCGGTGAACATGATAATGATGGAACATAGGTAGAATAGCACTATCCATACAGGAAGCGAGGGCCCCTGTCACAATTTTTGAAATTCGGCCCATCGAAATGTTAAACGACTTGTATATGCCGACCAATTGTGTGACTTTCATTTCTAGCGTATTTCCAAAATGTTCACAAATTATAGGGAGATTTGACCCAATGGAAATGTCAAATTTCCTTTTTCTGAAGATCTGGATTTTGTCACTTTTTGCAAACATTTTATGTTGTAACTTTAGCAAAACACATCAGTTTTCAATATGAGTGCAGTATTTTAAAAATATAAGTCTACTAATCACAGCATGATAATCTATCATGTCATAGACATCGAAAAGACTATTGTAAATTCAACTGCTATGTAAATGCTACTTGTTTTACTGTTTCCGGTTGGTAGTCATTTTTCTCTTCCATTTCGAGTAAGTTGTCATATCTCTAAGTAAGTAGCTATTTTTCTATTTCTTTTAGTCTATATCTTCTCTAAATGGCGCTTAAAGTCAAAGAAGACAGAAGCAAGTTATGTAGGGCTAAAGATCATTTGTTTATATAGATCCATGTACTTCCGAGTTTGATACACTCAATGACGTAATGATCCAACATTCACCTAAATCTCAAAATGAGGTTTGTCAAAAATGAAAACGTCATGACAATCGATGTTATTGTTCCGATAAACATCGGTTATCAAGTACATGGATCTACATAAACAAATGATCTTTGACCCTCCATGACTTGCAAGACGAAAATGTCATTGCAAGCTTAAAAATTGTCGTTTTACTGATGTTGGGTGACAATCTACGAATTAAAAATGATAAGAAGCTCGTGCGCGAATTTAGGAAGAAAATGTCTGTAGCTCTCAGACTACTATGAGGCAAGGTAAGGGGACTATGAAGCCTTAGTCACCAAGTTCTGGATAGATAATGTCATCGAAAAGAAGCTACAGCCCTAAAACATCTGTTTTAAAAAATCTGCTTTTTGCGAGGGGTTGTATTGTTAAGGGTTAATGTGAGACACCGTTTAAGGGTTTCAGAAGCCATTTTTAACAGAGCATGCCTATACTCGAATGTGGCCAAACATTGGCATACAATTGATATCAAATGCCTTTTATGACATGAATGAAAAGAATCAATAATGCCATGTAGAATAAATTGCCATCTTAAGGATGAGCGGCCAATGATACTCTACTTACGAAGACCAGCTGTTGACCTATCAACTGAGTATACAACCGATCGTTGCCAATCGATGTGAACAGGTCTAACTATTACATTTTAGTTGTCATAGCATTTGTCATCATTGAATACATTTCTCGTGTGACTTTCGATGTTATGAAACCTGACTTGTGGGAGAGCCGGGGTCCCCAAGGAGCAGGCTTGGACATGAAAATGTTGAAGCCAATGAATATTTTGAAAGCGATAAGATGACTTGAGATTGCGTGTAATATGACATATGGCCTTCACATGTCCCAATAGGGTTCTGTACGAATTACGTAAATTAAATTCAGCAGCATGTATGACAAAAAAATAATTCTATGAAGAAGTATAGCCCTTGAATCACAGAGCTTGTTTAGTTTCTTGTATACTTCTACACGATTTCTTCAAACTTTGTTGACATTTTTTCGTCGAATCATGTAATTATTACAGAAGATGTTAATGACTTGCGTCAACAGTACGAAACAATTGGTTCAGATTCCTATCAGAGGGAATAATGTGCTAGATATTGCTGCCACCAATTAGTCTCATAGATTCTGCAATCCTGTCATTCTTCCTCACCTTGGTAGGTCAGATCACAAAGGCGTCTTTATGAAAGCTGTTGCCCCTAAACTGGTCACTGTTATCAGAGTTAAAGTCAGATCCTCTTCCCCAGCCTCCTTCATCCAATGCCATGGTGTCATTCAGTCTGTTGATTGGAATGATCTAACTGTCTCGACTTGAATGATATCAATGCAGACGAAGCAGTTGACACCTTCCAGATTCTAGTTCGCCAATTTTATCACTTATTCTTTCCTGAAAAGACAGAATGAGAAGATCTGATCCGTCTTTGCTTAATACGTCCTTAAAACCATCTCCAACGCTAAAGATAAATCTCTCTCCCGTGGCAATTATCCAACGTTCCTGTGTTTCACAGTGAAATTCCTAAGAGAAGTTGAAAAATTTTAAATGAATCAATAAAATCTTCTTCTAGTGACGATAGCTGGAAAATGACTAATGCGCAGATAAGTAGTCATCATGTTTTTTCTGATACTGACTACCATAAGGCCTGTGAGCCTAGCGATCAATTCTAGTCCTTCTTCTCTGACTCTAACGTTTCCTCCATGACTGAGAATCGGCCTCCAACTGTTACCTACATCCCCAATATCTCAGAGATAAGAACTGCAGATATGATAAAGAGCTGCAAATCAAATTCAGTGGGCGTGATGGCGTTCCAGGCTATTTCTACAGGAAATTCGTTGACGTCTTCATTTCAACATTAACCGTCCTTTTTAATAGGAGCCTTCAATGTAGCACTTTTACTTCAGCTTGGAAATTGGCAAAAGTCCTCCCGTTCTCTAAAAGCATTGGCGAGTACAGACAGATTTCCATCTTACCCTTCGTGAGTAAAATTTTTGAACGCATGATTCACCATCACCTTTTGCTGCCGTCTTTTGATCTATCATTCGATTCACGACAGTTTGGATTTATTTCTAAGTCATTTGGTGGATGCGCAAACGCACTGATTAGCCTTCGTCTTACTGCCCTGCAGCACCCGAGTGCCAAAACCTTGAACATCTGCAAGGATTTCGCAGATGATTTCACTGAAGCATTTGATTCTCTTAGTCATTTGTTCGTTCTGAATTCACTTGCGCTGGAATTTCAGTGCCATCCTTATATTGTTTCGATGACACAATCCTTCCTGAGCAACCGTTTTCAACGAGTTCCGTCACCGATCACGTGACTCTATTGAAGATTTTCTCTAGCGGCGTCCCGCATGGTTCTATATTATGGCCTCTGTTGTATGTTTTGTATGTAAATGATCTCCCCAACTGAAAACAAATCAAGAATTATTGCTTACTGTCATGACATGTCACTTGTCCATCTATCAGAAACTTTCAAGGTCTCTGACTTTCAAGACGACATAAATGAATTTGTTATTTAGACTCAGAAGACGAAACGTCTCATGAGAATAAAAACCAAGTGCCTCACGATCACCAGAAACTATCTTGCTTCTTCACTCTATTCTAACTTGAAAATCAATGGCCGCGACACTGAAGAAGATCCCTCTCTAAAAACCATAGGTATCATTTCAACAAAAGATGGGACGATCTTTTGATCATTTAAACAAAATATTTAGTTAAAAACACTAGTTAAACGCATTCGGTTTAATTGTGCTCAAAACAACATTGTTTGCAGGCCTACATCGGGTCGTATTTTTTATTGCATGCGACCCACGATTTCTCAAACCACAACTTAAGGAAAACTATTGCGTCGTGATCGGAAATTGTCTGTGTATAATAACCAAATTTCAAAATTTACAAGCACATGACGTTGTGAAGCTTATTATGCCATACACCCTTTGTTGCATTGGAAAATAAAGTGTCATTATCATTATTATAAAAAAGACGAAAAGAAAGAAAACAGAGTTCCAAATTATAAATATCAAAAATGCGTCGATAGTAATATGTGGTAATTTTTTAGGCGCTGTTTCTATTGCTATTTATAACAATTTCTTGGTATCAGTTCTTAGTTAACTTATCAAATCAGTTGATATTTCGTCAATATTCAGAATAGCGATGCAGTGACGATGAGTTGATGAATCTATAAAAAGAGGTTCCTTGAGTTTTAACATGAGTAAATGTTTACTTTGCTCATGATAATGTCTCGTCGAAATAAAGTTGCAGATTTTAGTAGCTTTCCCATTCGGTTAAGCGTACCATTGACAGATTAATTGTTGACAAAATATCACATAACGATTTGAACAATGACTGAGAAGTCAAAAGATAGAGAAACAAAGAAAAAAGAAGATATCTGATGCTATATCCTAACTTTGCATAGTCTTGAATAACGAGGTAGGTAAATATTTGTTGATAAATATAGCCTACGTCATACTCGGCGATGAGAATAAAGTTGAAATGTACGCTGTAGTACATGTCGTTCAAAACAAAATTAAAGTTCAGGAATCAATTAAGGCAGCCTTCATAATCAAAATCAGGCCAGAGACCTATTGCACAAACTTGACAAGTAAACAGGGAATGTTCGTCAGTTGAAACCTGGTTAATATTGATTCAATTTCAGTCATGATTAATAATATTCATATGTTTTTAGCTGTCAGCTTTAATTAAGTTTGCAAGAAAAAAATCATCAAATTAAAAAGATCATAAATAGATCAATTATGAAAAATTTATCACAGTCGAAATTCAAAATAAATCACGACAGAAATTACAAGTCCAACGACGTCATTTGAAAACTAGGCTATATTGAAATTAATAAGGGTTTTTTGAAATAAATACCTGATCACACCGGCTTAGTACTCAAACATATTTTTAGCGACCTAAAATCCATGTTGTTTGAATGTTTTAAAAATTAGAGTCATCATGCGTCTGTGTTTTTTATTGACTTTTATTGCGATTTTTAGTATTACATGTATTCTACATGCAGTCATAAAGATTGTAGAGTGCCAGTTTGTCTGGGCATGTGGAGCATCATTCTATTCTGTACATGTATACAGGCATGGATAGACAGTAGCCTATAGGATAAATGGCTAACTTGGCTTAATCTACTTTCGATGTAAATAGTTGCGGGCCTGCCTAGCAACAAATCCATGTTTATCAATTACTGGGATCTCAAAAATGGTCTAAAAACATAGCGTGTCCTAAGAACATGTCTGAACTTATATTTCAAATCAGAGTTTTACATCCATATTAATAATGCAGATTCAGAAGCACATTTTTAAAGCCATCTTCGAAAACAAGGTTTTGAAGCAATGTACATACAAAGCACCGCTATGAAACCACGCTTAAACAGTCAGATTTGTTGTAATGAATACTCGTATTTTTCCATTATTGTTCATTTGACAATACATCTACTAAATTGATAAGAAGCCTCTTATTGCTTAAAACCCTACCTATAATTCGCTAAATAATGCGTTCGCTTTAACTTAGTTGAGCTTTACATTAATTAATGACAAAGTATCAATGACGAGCGGAATAGAATTCTGAAATTTGATATTGCGAATCGAGCAATTGGCATGAAATGGCTATAATACAAAACAAATCAAACATGTCTAAAACAAAGTACAGAATTAAATTTTCTATCATGGAAAGTATCATGACACTCGAAAGGGCGAAATACTTTTAATTAGATCTTGAACCAGCATTCCCTAAAATTCTATCAGAAAAAGTTAATTTCCGCTTTGACCTTTATATGAAACTGACATTTGGATGTTTTCCTTTACAATTTGAGGGAAGAGTTCAGATCACGCTTTATCGTCTGAAGATTACACACAAATATCACTGTTCTTGAATATTGCGATAAAGAAGCTTCATTTGTTTAACAGTTGAAGGTCAGGTTTACATGTATGCTTCTTTCAGAGTTAGGCATGTTAAATGGAAATTTAATGTGATACAAATCAAACAAGGAGGTGCAATGTTCCTTCACAAAGTTATCCCGATTGAAATTTCAAGAAAATCGTATAGCGTAGCTACAAAGAAATAATCTTAATTGATTCCAAAAGTGCTATAGTACGCCGGTATGTCGAATGTGTAGTGTATATACACTGCACATTTTTTACCAACTCGGTCGTCTTGTTGTAATAAATTCTCATACGATGATGAAAATCATCCCACCAGCCATTTATAATAGAATATAATGCTTACTTATTCAAATCATTAATTGAAGTTGCCCTAATGATGACTGATGGTGCTCTCCAATCCGCAAGTGTACAGATGCAATGCTACTGTAACCATTGGATTAATCAGTTCTTAAAAGAACTCAATGGAGCTGTCTCGTGGCACGAATTAAAATTGATCAGCTTTGGCCCAATATCTGGTAAAAATGGAAATCTTGAGACTTGTAATACTACTCATTCTTGCTTTTAATATACTAGTACCATAGATTCCAAACACTGCCGCATACATTTTCAAAACAGAATACAAAACAGTGAAAGTACAATAGGACAATGGTCATCATAGGTTAAGGAAAATAAAAATGGATATTATAGAACAACAGGAGATCAATGGATAAAAATTGGAAAAGTGGAGATAAAACATGGAAATACAATAATGCTACTACACCGATTCTGACACTACACATGGTGGATAATGGTAATAGTGGATAATGGATGCAAACAATAGAACTACAATGACACTCTACTACACCGAAAGCAATGAAATTATACACACTATACCTATGGAAAATACTATTTTTCACTGAATTTGTTATCGCCAGTGTCTTAATCCGTCCATAATACTTCATGTAATCCCACATTTCTTCATTTGTGCTTCATTTGAAATACAATATATGCACTGTACATCGATCACTACTTCAGCTACCGATTAAGGGATATAAGACATAATACCGCAGTCCGTCAGTCATCAGCAGGTACTAGTTGTGTTTCGACCCCTAACCTGTAGTTTAAAATATAAATAATAGCAGTTTAAAATTTGAAATCTACCTTTAAAGTCAAAAAAGCCATCAGCCATGAGTCATAGGCCATAAGTCATAAGTCATAAGCCGTAAGCCATCAGCAGTAATTTATTTTGACAATATTTCTCTCGTGACAGAGAATACAAGCAAGCAGCGGAAGAAAATTTTATATATCTTTCTAATTTTTGTAGGAGAATAAAGAAAAGAGTAACGTTATATCGCAACGCTGGTCCCATTGAAGATCATCGCTCAAAGATTCTCAACCGGATGACGGCTTATGGCTGATGGCTTACGTCTCACGGCTTACAACAAATGGCTTATGACCTATTGCTTGTGGCTTTTGATTTATGGCTTATTCTGCATGTCAGTTCTCATTGAATCTTAAATGTTGGGACTCTATTTGCGGCTTACGGCGTATGCCCCATCGTGTGTGCATCCGCCCACAAGCAGCGTTGAATAAAACTCAAATAGAGATGCAAATTAAGCATAGTTTGCTGTTATCTTAATTGTGAAACGTGCAGAAACTGGTCATCTGACACACTTAGAAAGGCGTCTGCATATTTTCTGCAAAATGTTGCTGATGTCGCATGATGGCGACATTGCGCATAGGTTTAAGTAGTTTAAGTGTCGCTGAATACAACTCGAACAATTCTATGAAACAATAAGAAAATAGTATTGGGATGCATGATTATCTGTCCGCTGTGTGCTACATGATCATTCAGAATTTTATCAAATTTCTCTTATGAGAGCATAAAATCTATGCCTACTTTTAAAAGTACTTTTGGAAATAGAGGATTATCTCAATTTCTTGCAAAATTGAACATCTTGATCAATTCACATTGCTTGTAGACTTGTGATAAACATACTCATTCATCAAGAAATGCATCTATGTACTATTATGTGAACAATGAGAACCTCAAAACATCACCCACAATAAGTTTGCTAGCAATGCTGTTATGCATTGGGAGATTGGTCCTATAAATGACAGCTGGGCGGCATTGAGACCCTTGAAGATAATTGACTCTTTTCAGCTATTCAGATAAGTGCTGCTGTTGGCCGAACTGTGCACAATCTCGACCATATAAACAATATAATTGACCCTATATAATATTGCAAGCAGATCAGTTTGTCTGCTCAACGGCAACAACAAAATTTGTTGTCACAGCGCTTTCAACTAGTCAGCTTCTCCACACAAATGTCACATTTCTACCATAGAAATTGATCGTTTCTGTGAAGCTGACTAGAATGGATATTGACTCTAGTCGGGGGAACTACATGTATGTTGGTGCATGAATCACCAATGAAAATAACGAAAAGCTTAGAACTACAAATGTGACTATTTCTAATCCAATCAGACAGTGGTTGACAATTATTTTTAACTGAAAATGCGTGCGATTTTTGTGTCGCTATTGTTTATTGCACGAAGCTACATTTCGTTTTAGAGATAAATCTACTTTTATAATTTCTACCTTTTCTGCCTTTCAAGTGAATCAAAATCTCAAAAATGAGAGATCTGATGACATCTTTAAACAAATGATGCGCCATTTAATGAAAGAATTAGCGGCGTCATAACTACAGATGTCAAGAAACATTATTTTTTGCGAGCACTTTCAATCAGCTTCACCGATCATTATCAAGCTAAAAAAATAAAGTAATAGAGAGACCTTTGAACGACTTTCGTTGCAACATGATTCTCAATCATTCACAATACATGTGCATTTGATAGACAGTGCATAGAACGAGGAGCAATTTTGGAAACGTAGAAGTTTATACCAAGCATTGACGTACGTATATAAATATGATGACAAAGTGTTGGTTTGCAATGTTCAAAAGGTGGTGACTGAGTCAATCGTCCGTGTCTATATCTTTGGGTGCGTGCGTGTGTGTGTGACATAGAAAACCGTACCATTAGTCTTTTTATACAAGTATTGTACATAAGCTTTTTACATACAAATGACACCTTCATACCTCTGTGCGCAGTTGACTTCACATCGACCTATTCGACATTTAAGGTCTTCCTTTGATGACTTGCTATTAAATATTCCGGTATTCAAAAGCCAATTTTCAGCTGGCAGAGTGCTAATCTCACAATCTTCTCTTTGGTGGAGTGACTTGCCACATGGATTGCGATCGACCAAACCCTTTTTCCGCTTTAAATGTTTTCTGAAGAAACAATTATTTTCATTGACTTGACCACATTTGCTTTGTATAATTTTACATTGATTGCTGCGCTCTGAGCCTTTTGGGTAGAGCGCTATACAAATATGCCACTTATTATACGTATGTCAGTAAGCAGCCGTACTTACAAGCATTTCGTCATTAGCTTTTTTCTTTGCGGCAAATCGCACTTAAATTGGTAAAAAGAAAAACAATTTTTAACGTGAAAATAATAGCACCTTCCATGAACTCTTGACTTAAGGACCCTGTGAAATTTTCAAGGTCTGCTGCATTATTTAAGTCGACTACTTGGTATCCGTATCTGGTGATCTCATTGAAATGAGATAACACTGCAAGAATTTCACTAATGTGTAGTTCCAGTCCAATAAAATTACAATAATAAACTAGAATGTGCAGAATCTGTTGTCCTGCAATTTATTGAAAGTGGTATCAGTTACATGTAAGTGTCAAAAATCGTTTTATTTTTGCCATTTAAGTACGATTTGACCCCAAAGAAAAGGACCACTGTCTCCGTTGTTGTTGTTACGTGCCGTTGTTGGCCGGTGAAACCTGCATAATAGTGATAGATCATAGTAATAAATAATTTATCTGAAGTTGAGTAGAATGAAAATTGACTCAAGGTCGCGGCACAGCCGCAAGAACTAAGTTGAGGCATGGATCACAAATGAAAGACAGATTTACACATGTGGCTGATTCTAACCCTATGATTCAGTCGTTGGCAAGTGTATCTATGTGAAAACGCGTGCGATTTTTGTACCACCATCGCGTGAAGCATGAAACGTAACCTCCATTCTTGAGATTACTACTGTTATCAATTTATTTGTGTCTCCATGTTTCTATGTGATGGTTTGACTTCATCAGTGTGTTATTTGAAGCAGCAAACGTTGTCGAAAAGAAAAGCAAATTCTATAATATTTAACTTTGCTTTCAAATATCTTTGCGAAAATTCCACTACTCTTTTGTTTCTAAAAGATGTAAAATTAATTTCCAACTTGGCATGCCCCTTTGCCCTAAATACTTTCCGGCATCTCTGATAGTGAGTACGTACTGACCCTTCAGTAGAAGCTCAGCGTATGCATCAACACATGATTTTTTCCATATTTTCAACATTTCATGACATGTTTGTTTAGAATTCGACACTTTTGTTTCACTCGCATACTATTGCTTAAAAACTAATCAAGTATGATTCCACGTTACTCAAGGGAATAAACTTACTTATCGCACAGCGAACGATAACAAGAGCTCCCGTGCGACAACCAACTAGTGGATTGGTTATCGCACGGCGAGCTTTTTTCGTTGCTTATTGCACTCCTACAAATCATGGCTGTATGCAATGTGTGAATGCCATTGTGTAGGAATGGAATGAATCGCGGTGTTTACATCATCAACACGAGTTGAAACTGAAGTCTGTTTGCGGGTGAGAATGCAAATGTATGAAGTCAAGTCTTGGTCATGTCACACAAACACAGTAAACAAAACATGGATCGGGCGCTTAAGATTTTGTGGTAATTAATGTGATTTCTTTTAGTTTGCTCTCTATAGTCAGGATAAAGTTGTTTCAGATGTTTCAATTGTAATCAGCACAAGAAGATGTAAAGATTTCAAGATTCTTAATTCATGCGGGAGAATTTTAAAGAAAGTTCTCAGAGTGATGAAAAATATACTTCAGATACAGTTGCACATAAATAGGTGAAAAAGTAATTAACACCAAAGGAAACCTGGGAGACTTTCTCACTCCTCCAAAATTGATCACATAGTGAAGTGGTATAAGTTATTAATGTCGCAGAAGCGGTCATCCCTGATACAGCAATGAAGTACAGCAAAAACATGGAACTATATAGTGCTAGGCAATATTCCAGTCTCCGTGAATAATAAGCTACTATCCCATTCCCCGTGTATAATGAAATATACCAAAAAACGGACGAAATATTGAAAGTATTCTAATTGATGCAAATCGCGAATATCAAGCAATGAGTATATGCAAAGTAACGAAGAGCACATATAATCGAAAAAGCAGCACAAAGCAAATATTTAAACATGAAGTAAGGAAGGATGAAGTTCTGGGAGTGATGACAATCACAATACATATAAAATTACACATAAATAAGTGAGAAGATAGATAACTCACACCAAAGGAAACGTATGAGACTTTATCGCTCCTAGAAAATTGATCACATAGTGAAGTGGAAGAAATTATCGATGTTGTGGAAAGAAAGCGGTCAGCCCTGATGTAGCGATAAAATGGAGCAAAAATATGGAACGTGCACACTTCTGTCAAACATTTTTAACTGCTTGCGTCTCACAATCTTTAAATTTCTCAGACTCCAGACTATTAATCATGAAGTGTAGAGATAATGGAAAAGCAAGGAAACTAGATACTTCAATGAAAATCTAAGTGTTTGATTCTAATCATCTTCTCTCAATTCTCGGATTGCAGACTCCCAATTAATTATCCACATTTCGCTGTCAGTCACATTAGAGAAATAATTACTCCGGGTTTCTATTCCACAGCGGTATGACGCGTGCTCTTCACAACACGTTCCATAAAACATCCCTAAAATCACACTTAGAAATTACAATAAAATCGAAGTGATTTAAACGAACAATCAATAACGTTTTATGTTTGACGGTTAGTCCTCATGTGGAGATCATCTAAAATAAAAGCAAGGCACTAAGATACAACTCAGTGAACTTCTGACTACATATTTAACTTCTCATCTTCTCTTGAATGTGCTGTCAACTACACGAGAGAAATGTCCAGTTCTTGTTTCAATGCCAGAGCGGTCTGAAGCGTGCTGCACGTGTGCTACACATGTGCTCACACATGGCTCACACAAGAAAAAGGGAAGATTTGTGTGACACCGTGCACAGAAAGCAGTGCCGATAAGTTAGTTATCGCACTGGAAGCCAATCTCGCGCTACGCGCTCGACTGTTGCTCCCAGTGCAATAACTATTACATGTACACTCGGATGACCGGTAATAATGACACTGCAAGAAACTTGATGAAGTAGCATTCAAATAGCATTTCCACGTGCAAGTTAGATGGCGGTAGAAAGTGTCAGTAAAAAATTTTAGGTGGATAGTCGCGTATTAATATTCAAACACAGCCCTTGGCCTACCTTGTATAAGTTGTATTGTATAAGGCATATACCCAGGCGCGTCGAAACAGGAGGACCAGGGGCACGTGCCCCCTAAAAAATCAACTACTTTTCATGCCTTTCTCCCATAATTTAATTGATGTTCGGAATTTTCAGACATCTCATTGATTTGGCAGAGCCAAAGATCAACGATGAGTTGCCAAGTTATCATTTGTCCCGTTATTAATCCCATTCAAGTGAAAATGATGCCGCAAAGCGTGGTATGGAGATAATTATGTCATAGTTGACAGGTGATGGATAAAGCAAACAAGTAAAAAGCAGAATTAACTCATTTTTTTGTAATAAGGGATATGTCTGCGACATGTCAAGCGACTGTGAATTATCTCTAAGAGGCCTTAGAGATAACTCAAAAAATGCTGTGATGCATTCTACAGCGAATATTTCCCTGGCAAATGGAATGTAATTTTATCAGCCTCTCATCAGTTTTAAGGGACCTTCAGTATTGAAAGTCCATTGTTGTTCTAGGGAAACCCTATCACTAGCATCAGGTGTCCTGAAAGCTTTGAGCGGGTCCCTTTATCAGTACTGCACGTATGTTGGGTCTTCAGTGTGGCAGTATGGTGGGTTCCTTCTATAAGTATAAGGAGCCATGTGTTAGTCATTGCTATTTACTCCACAGTAGGCCCACTTTGCTCTCTAAATGACCGATTGAATTATATACTACAATATACACATCAAAGCGAGTTTCACAGATATTACATGTATATCAATCGGAGCATAGGGCATGGTTTCCATGAAAGGCAACCACGATAACTAAATTTTTTTGGAAAGTTTTGACTTACTGCATTTTGATTGGTCTATGAACTATATGCGGTAGCATTATCAGCTTTCATAACATTGTATTTTCATTTGAGTATGTTTCAGCCTCGAAGTCGGAATCTACATGTTTTATAAATGAAATCTCAAAAGTTTTCAAGAAAAAGTCTAATAGATTCAAATGTGCGGAATATTTAAATGGCTATACTTGAACATACGTAGAAACTTTCCGATTAATTATAGCCTATTAATAAACTAGAAGTTGAATGGAAATGCCTGGAAAATTCTGCCGCTCCTTGAAGCTTATTGAACTAATATGTGCCTGATATGGCATATGACATGCATGTATTTGCGCACACCTAAATTGCATTTTCAATGTCAACAGTATTTTAGAATGTATTCCACAGTTACACTATGGTCGAAAAACTCAGGCATAAAAAGTGCCCTTGTGATTAGGTGTCCCTGCCCCTTTCATCGTTTTTCGCCGTCCTTGAGCTGCCTTATGGATTTGAGATGTGCATATTGCCATCCATGAACTTTATGTCAGACAACACAACAGTAGCACAAGGAAGATTTCAGTAGGCCGCGCAGTAAGTAATTAGAAAGTCTCATTGGTTGACTTTCCTAATATTTCATGTTTCCTAGTCAGAGATATGCTGCAAATGGACGCTTAAAACGCACGTGAAATGGTGCAATTTATTTCTTTTTACCTTTTCGTCTTGTTATTTTGAAAAAAACGAGGGATTCATACCAGAAAGTCGTTGCTAGTGTTGACATAGTTGACCAGTTTGCGAGTCAGGGGATGCATTTCACAGGCAAGTAAAGAGAGTTTCTGACTCGATATAATTTATTGGTCGAAAGTAAAAAGTCATGAATTTACACGTCGCACAGCGTGACGGGCCTTCGGCGTCCAGCGCCTTCTTAACGGTCGATGGTCAAATGGCGGTCTGCAAACTCGGTGTGAAGATTCACAAAGAAGTGAATGATATTAAGAATTGTGTTGTTTGTTGAATGTGAGGTGATCAAAGTGAGCGGGCAGACTGTAGCAAGGTAATTCATGTCTTCTATTGATTGTTGGCTTCAAGTGTGTAATAGCTTTTGCTTGAGTGAATGTTGTGTCTCGAGTGTTCGTCAGCTTAGCAATGAACTCGACCTGAAAATCCTCGATGCTACCTAGATCATTATGTTTATTTTTAATATGCTCATAGAGACATTCAACATTCACTGAAGCAAAAGCTATTACACACTTGAAGCCAACAATCAATAGAAGACATGAATTACCTTGCTACAGTCTGCCCGCTCACTTTGATCACCTCACATTCAACAAACAACACAATTCTTAATATCATTCACTTCTTTATAAATCTTCACACCTACAGTCCGTTTCATAAAAAGTGGATCATCCTAAAATTTGACTAAATAAAACATAAGTATGATACAGAAAGCATTTTTCATGTTATTTCATGTCCCTAATATATTTAAATGTCCTTATATAATCTGATAAGCTATGATACAGTAACGGTTCTTAAGAAGCTAATATTTTGTGGCCCCACTCTTATTGTCAATGACATTACCAATTCGTCTAGGCATTGATTCGATGATATCGTTGATTTTTGACTGATCTAACTTTCTCCACTCTCTTTTTAACAGTGATGTAAGTTGTGATGCGCCATCTGTAGGTAGCAGTGAACGACGAACGTTACGTTTTAGAATACTCCATACATTTTCTATGGGATTCAGATCAGGAGAACGAGCTGGCCAAGATAATGTCCTAAGCCCTAATTAAGACTTGCATAAGTTGACTCTACTAGTCCTGTGACACGTAGCATTATCATCCATAAATAACCAAGTCGATGGATCACCAAGTTGATCTGTCATTTGGCCAATGTTCATTCGTAAAACATTCACATAGCGTTCAGAATTCATGGTTCCTTGCTGTATGTGAAGTTCAGAGCGGCCATTGGTCCAAATGCCAGCCCAAATCAGTAGAGTCGCACCACCTTGTACCCGGGGACGATGTAAATGTCTCGGAATTTCCTGATCAGATTTTATCCATAATCTCAATCGACCATCACTACCCTTCAGACGGACTGATGCCTCATCAGACCAGACAGCCCGATCCCATTGATTTCGCCAGTGACAATGATTCATTGCCCATCTGAGACGTCTTTTTGTATGCTGATCTGATAATTCGATCTGAGAGGGCCTCTTACAGCTCTTGAAATTCGACTCAATAAGTCTTCTACGAATAGTGGACTTAGAAATAGACGAGTCTAGTGCAGCCATCTCAGTTAACGAGAGACTTGGATCAACTTTAACAAATCTCAAAATTAGGCGGTCTCTACGTTTGGATGTTTTGCGTGGACGGCCAGAGCCCTCCTTACGACAGAGTCGAAAATCATCATTATGCCATCGATGCACATTAGTGTAAGGGACATTTAGTCGCTTGCTTGTAGCTCGCAAAGAAAACTCTAGTTCTAGCAAGGCTGACACTTTGCCTTTTGTGAATGCGATCTCGTTATTGTTCATTTGTGCTTTGTATTGTTTTCAACCGGTAAGAGATAGATTTCTAGCTGAAAGCAATCAGGAGTGCTGCCAACACCACCGCAACGAAGTCAGGAAGCTATGGAACATGAAGTCCAGTTAATCACATGTAGCAGTTACATTATTGTTGATGAATAATGGTGCTATACTGGCTCTGATTGACCGATTTTCTTTATTTTTGTTGTGCTTGATAGCTTTTGGCTTGTAGAACAACATATTACATAACAAAGGAAACAAATGTAATTTTATAAGAATGAGGTATGATTTTGTGTAACATTGCTAAATGAAGATCAAATTATCTACTACTGTTTTATCTATAATAGGAAAACAACTCAATATTCATGCTTGAAATTTCCAACAATGATATTAGTAAGCACAACTGACATATCTTCCAAATTTTAGAGAAATTCGTTGAAGTTTGGCGGAGTTAGACAAACTTGAAGTTAAGGCGATGTTTAAGGGTGATCCATTTTTTATGAAACAATCTGTTTGCAGACCGCCATTTGACCATCGACCGTTAAGAAAGCGCTGGACGCCGAAGGCCCGTCACGCTGTGCGACGTGTAAATTCATAACTTTTTACTTTCGACCAATAAATTATATCGAGTCAGAAACTCTCTGTACTTGCCTGTGAAAAGTTGCTAGTGTTTACTACATTGTTGAATCGTCTCTTAATTCAACCATGCACATAAATTACATGGAAACTGTCGGTTTTGGTTATTCTTCTTCTTCATGCTCCTGCTCATTCAAATCTGATTAACATGTCATTATAGAACGCTGTTTTCCCGGTCCCGTCTTATTTAAAGTTAGTCACCTTTTGAATGCAGTTGTAAATTTTGTTTGAATAAACAATTGATTATCTGTCCGCAAAACTAGAAATGCGGTGCAAAACAGCACTGATGAAAGCCGATGTTATATCATTGTTCTGCCCAAAAGATTTTCGAATGCATTCATAAGTACATGTAGTCGCTAGCGTTTGCTGTATTCCCGCTTGCGTACAACACTGAGTGAGTTGTTCTCTTGCAAGAATTTTTGTCAATTTCTTACAGCATCAATTATTCAGTTAAAATCAGAACTGAACAAATGAAGTCTTCTGACCAATATTCTATCCAAATGGACGCTAACTCCCGCATATCACTTTGAATGATCAATTTTTCGATTTTCTATGACGTGTGTTAAGATCCTGGTCAGACGAATTGCAGTCGTGAAAATAAGGTGCTAGCATCCTTTTTTATTTCATTCGTGTCATATTTACATGTATGTTGATCATCACGAACTTCACAACGGATGTTCGCGGAATTGTTCAGCAGCTCACACTTCCTCATCTCGTTGCTTTTTACTCCATTTTCTAATATTTCTTTAAGTCCCGTCTCATCCGGGGCTTGATGTGGTCGAAAAACAGTAGTTCCGATAACCAATTCGAATTTTATCGAATTTGGCCAAATTGAATGTCAAAACTTTGACCTTCATTTGAAAGTACTTTTTGCAAAATAGAGAATTTTTGTCAATCTCTTATTATATTCTATTATAAATTGCTGCTGGGATGATTTTCATTATCGCATGAGAATTACAAAATTATCGCGTCTAAATCTATTCAAATCACTTACAGACAATTGACAAAGTACAAATTAAATTGAAATTAACATGTTCACAAATCATTATATGAAAAATAGTAATATCGTGTAAATACTACTCACAATTTATTTATAAGTGATGCTGTCAGCTTTCAAACCATTTCTGGGATTCAAGCGATCTGATCCGGCAGAAGCAAAGTTTTGTAGTATAGTCAAGAGCTGTAAAATGCTATGTGAAAGCTTCTGACCTCATTCCCTGCACAACGTCTTGCTAGCTCCCGAACTAATCATGGACTTGATGATCTTCATTGTTCAATTTAAATTTCAAACATTACTTTGAAGTACCCGCTTTTATAGAATGAATAGATCATTATTGATGATCATTAGATTAATATCAGTCATTCTAATTTCCTTTTTTGTCGTTATCTGAGGAGCTGCATTACTGCTGATATGTTGATATAGCAATTTCAGACCCTCATTTGTCGTCTGCGTAGTAATGTGTATTTAAATATCATGCACAGCCCTTCTGCAGACGCGAATTAACAGACCTTTTGATTGTTGTTATTTGCCCGTGTTTTTCAGTTTAGTGTAGTCTTCTCCTGCTCATGTTAGTCATATTGTTCTGATTTTGACATCCGTCGCCTCATCGAAAGTGCTACTTATTAAGACGATGACAACGAAAACAAGGTTTCATACAGGTTAGCTACCAACGCAATATTTCTCAATTTGTAAAATTCCGGCTGAACCGAGCGATAAACAGAGCAATCTCATGTATGAGTGCATCGTATTCAAGGTTGGACCTTGGGTTTTGGGTCGACCTTGGATAAATGAATCAAAACTTGGGTCTTCTATTAATGCTGCATATGTATAAAGGATTATTGGATAAAGTTACAAAAATTAATATTTTGATTTCAATCTTAGGAGAACCACATGGTAGGAGCGCATAATGATCTGATTTTTTATCAAAATTACTCTCAATTCTCAGAATATTTCAAAAATGAAATACTCGTAATTATTAGCTATTTTTGGCTTGACAATACCGTGCATAAGTTCGCAATTGTATTTGCTGTAAGCTTGCGTGTGATTTTGTTGCATTTGTACAGCGATCTTCTGGCGTCTGACAGTCAAGCTGCTACCATCAAGTATGCTGATGACATAAATATTGCGATTCCTTTCCCCAACGAAAATGCCACAGAAATTCACGAACTCATAGATTCTGAGACGAATCATATCAGACACTGGTGCGATACTAATAAGCTTCTCTTAAACAGCAATAAATCTAGTGCGATGATCATCTCTAGACGTGATTGCATTCTACCACAAACTATTTCTATGAAGCAAGTGTCAGAATGCAAGGTTCTTGGTGTCTATCTAGATGATAAGCTGACCTGGAACTATCACGTGAAATACTTGTGTTCTAAGGCTAACCAGCGATTTCATATTCTTAGACGACTGAAAACATTTTTATCGAAGGATGAACTTCATGATGTGTACATCCATCTCATTCGTTCAGTCCTAGAATACGCGTGTCCCGTTTTTATCGGCATTAATAAGTCCTTGTCACTCAAGCTACAGAGAGTGGATAATCGCGCCCATCGATTGATCTACAACATATTTTATGGCAATGACAACACTCGCGGCTGCTCATGTGGTAGAGATTCTCTTTTTATGCGAAGGCACCAGATCAGCTCAAGGCTTTTTCACAAAATAAAGCGTCTTCAAGGTCACAACCTTCACAACCGAGTTCCAAGGTTGTCGAGATCTGGAAATAGATTCCTTTTAAGTCTTTCCCGAACTGACCGGAGATCCAAGTCTTTCTTCCCTTACATGGCTCAATATGCCAATCGACTGGGTGATGCGAACTGACTTTGTCCGCGATCTACGTAGGCTGTGATGATATGCATGCATGCTAGTTGACTTTTATCTTTTTTATCTTTCAATGCTTTGATATTTACTTCAGTGATCACTTTCACTACCGTCTACTTCCCATGACTATACATTGTCTCTTCATTGCAAATTGTGTGTAGCATGTACATGATTGTAAAAATGATTTCCATTTTCCAAGAATATATACAATTATTATTACGCATTGAATTTTCACATATTTCTGATATTTTACATCTTCGCAGTTATCTTCGCACCCCTAAACTGTCTGCAATAGCCGACATCTATCCAAAAATGAGTTCATTCCAATTTCGCATTCTACATGTAGATGTGTTCAACCATGCACTGACTACGCACCTGTAATATGCATTAAATCTGTTTATATTTCTGAATGATAATATGAGAACAATAGCTTTATTATGAGCAACGTGCAATTCAATCACCATTAAATCAAAGATTTTCAGTTAGTCAGTACATCAGCTTAGGTTAGATTTTAAGGAGAGCTTTATAACGTAGTGATATTTTAGCAACTAATTGCATGTATTGCAATAAGAAATTGGTTCCCACTATTGCTACACTTGTCATTTGCGCCAATAGGAATTTTGGCCTATTGAAGAATCCTTATGTCAGCACAAAACACAAAGAATGTACTTCGTTTACTTGATTCTTCTCATTTACTGAAAATTGGGCTTGGGTTTTGGGTTTTGACCCAAGTTTTGGTCCAAAACTTGTATTGGGTATACTCAATACAAGTTTTTGCCCAACCTTGTCGTATTGCATTGCACGTGTCATGCACTTATGCATTACTAGTGAAAATATGATGCTACATGAAACATGTACTTTATCAATCGCACAAAGTACAAAATCAAATATCTTGTACTATCAAAAGTTAAAAAAAAGAAGATTCTCGGTGAATATCAATGAACTTTATCTCAAGATCAAATTAACTGAATAAATTTAATTAGGATGCACCCGATGTTGCAAAGTTGGACCCAGAGGAGACCAATACACCCAGCACCACACAAACAGCAGCCCGGCATTAGCCTTGGAGGCTCTGATATGTTCAATTTCAAATGATGTGCAACATTGAAAATACATTCGAATATTTCATAAGTTTACAAAATTATAGTATTTTAGGTAGTCCTCAAGAGGACTGATGACCGTTCTCACAGGACACTCCATTATGCCGACAAGGACACATACATGTGCTACACATATATGTGTCTGTACCAGTCATGATCACCAGCACGTAGGGACCAGGAACTCTACAAGAACCAACTCTGAAGCCAGGTTGCCATCAGACCAAATCATCGTTGCCTCAGACAGCCATCATTCACGCGTTATCTTGCATACCTGTTACCAGAGTGAATCCCGCTACGTGCATGATATCTAATTAATGATACACTGGGTTCCAGTCACGTCAAATTGCGCGTGTTTCACATGACGTTATCACGCATGATCTCGTGAACAACCCGTGTGTTCTCGAACCGTGTACAGTATATCTCGTGTGAACCTGCCAGAATAATGCGTGAACACAACAGGATCCCGCGTGTACTGCCAAGTAGCTTTTTTCAGTAATACCAGTTGCGAATATAGAGTGATATATAACTAGATTAGATTTACTGAGAATTTTATGCTCCAAAAGAATATCGTCGTTGTTGCTTGTCAAGCTCCTTAACAGGACGTGTAGTCAGACCTACTTAGTTAGCCAAATAGTTAGTCATCAGTTTAATTCACACGCTATCTTTCGTGCAATCATGTTGAGTTATATATCTCAAACATAACTATTTTTGCGTTCATGAATTAGAATGTGTTTTTATATCGGATTGATAATATGCTTTATTTCAAAATTGCATGGTGCATAATTGTTGATGGTTGAATATTTATTGATTATTCATGAAATGCCTGAGACTTACGTGTATTAAAATCGAATTCAGTATTGAAAGTATGACTCTTAAATGTCATTATCTCACTACTTACAGAACAGTAGCAACATTAGTGTGGTCTTCATTGACAAAAGGCCTCAAATCAACATACTTTGGACGTATTTCATGCTTTCTTTTAACATTGTGCTGGTATGGCTTTGGTATGCAAAGCATACCACATTTGAAATAACAAACGAAAAGCATGCAAATATGTACCAAGAGAATACAGAAATATGCCAAAAAAGTATTTTGGTATGCATCCTTCGTATGTGATTGGTATTGAGCGATTTACAGTGTGCTAGTCAGATAACTTGTAGAACTGAATTACAACATTTGTTTCAATATGAAGAATAAATAAGAATAATATGTAGAATAATACTTGAAATTCTTACGAATTTTCGTAGAACTCAACATATGATTCAGAATTATCAATCGAGCGGGTCTTCGCCTGAAATAAAAGCCACGTCATCTTCAGCAATTTCAAGTAAGCTAGCATAGATAAGGGTGCATTTGCATACAAATCAATCAATTTTACAGACTTTGAACGCGTTGTTCGGAATTTCTGTTGGCTACTGTCGCATAATATCCTCAGATTTTCTGCCCTGCAAGTTCATGCATCACTACAGTTCGGGATGATCATCTTTCTTCATTTCAAGATTTTTCTCCATGACTTTTCAATGTTAATTGTATTATGTTTTATATGTTGTAACTTTCTGAGTTTGAAAACCACTCATTTTTAGGCTTGCTAAACTTGAATTTTTGCTAGATGAGCTAGCTCTGGCGCGCTTGTTCTTAGAAAATATTGAACATGGGGCATGCTGCCTGTGCGCCGATTGGCATGTTGTGGGGACGCTCAAAATTGGGAAGCACTTTTAAAAACTCTAATAATATGGCATGGTTTTAGGCTCTGGAGCGCTAGTATTCGAGATAACCTTACAATGTAGCATCTCCTTGGCGCGCTCTATGCAAGGATTCCAGTCTGGTTGCCTAGTTCCATTGATGCTAGCCGAGAGAGTGAAGTTTGTACTGCCGTGCTTTGCCCAATTGAATTGAAGAGACGCTCAAGATTTAGTGCATGCAAGAATCGCATATTAGGTCCACAATAGGCCAACATAGGCCTACCCATGAAGGTAGACGATTATGAATCAAAGCAACATTTAAAGCCATTGCGTACTACAACGCGAAAACTTGAACAAATGTTGTGAATCACACAAAAAATCAATCCTGAATTACTGAGTAAAGAACGCTTGAAGCACGCAAGAAAATGGCGTGTCACGGAAATGTTAATGGAAACACGTGTGAAACATGCGTAATGTTCCATGATAGTGGGATTCACGCATGATGCTGGCGTGTTGGGGACCCAGTGTAGCTTGAATTATCACACCAGGTAAAGAAGGGTTCATGTAGTATGTTATCATAAATTATTCGAGATGTAATATCAAACCATTGATGTTATACCCAATTATACCAAAGTCTAGATGCACAATGCATGGACATCATCAATTTTTTGTTGTCATCTAAAGTTGTTTTTAATTTTTAAAAAGATGTGCTTCTTGATAACTGACTGAGACTTACATTCATGGCTGCTTGTTACTGCAATAGGTACCCCCGGTAATTACAGATATCAATGCGCCAAAAAGTGTAGCTTGTTAATGATTATTTATATCAAGTCAGCATGGTTTGGTAATAAAGGATTTAAGAAGAGCATCAAGAAAAAAGCGATAGTTGCTGCATGTTCTGTGCGGCAACCTTATTCATTATCTTTGCCAACTATTGGTTTTAAGTAGGGGATTCAGTAAATGCGAGAATTTAAGGTTTTCCTCGAGATGGATGCTGAAAAATATTTATCTTGACTAGTTCTGCTTTCGGAAGCCTCAATTGCTCAATTGCTCAATTGATCGAATTAGTTGATAAGAAGGGATGTACTTACAGTCAGTAATGAACCAGATCAGCTGTTTTTCGTAAAATGCCTTGCAGTTAGGTTACATAAATTTTGCTTCAAGATAATCCCTGATGTCAGGTTTGCATGGTGAAGTTATCAAATTCATTGCTTCAACATGCTAACGCAATCAGAGGAAGAAAGTTGTCATCATTTGGACAGATTCCCATTTGCTAGCAAATGAGGGTAAGTTGTGAACAGCGTACATCCGGCTGCACAAAGAATCATTGTAATTATATGCAAGCAGCCACTGTGAAGTCAATCCATAGGTTCATCACAATTTTTTAAACCTTTCCGAGCTAAGCTGATAAAGTCGTTCAAGAGCGGAAAGCGGTTTCTAATCAATTATGGGCATCATCAGTTCATTAAAAGGAAAAATGCATCCGTGAATCATTGAAGTTCGACTGTTTGGGAGACCCGGACACAGAAATCTCTGTCCAATTGCGCATGTTTTGAATTTGTGATTGACCCAACTATTTATTCTTCGAGAAAAACTCTTTGCTCTGTTTTGAGCCGGCAATATCATAGATGAGTTCTCGACGACTGGTCAATTGCGTTACATGATAGAATGAGCCCAAACTTTGAGTTTGCTGCGTGAAAATGCCTTACATTTATATACACTGACAGTACTCAGAGATTTTCTGGTACCCTGGAATCGCTTTAAAAGAAAGTCTTGCTACAGAAGATGCGATTTGCATTCATCGCTTTCGATCATCAATTTATCATTTTGTGAACAATTGCCCAATGGCATCGCAACATTTGCCCTTTCTTCTTGTAAATAAGCTAGCACGTCAATCATGTAACAATTGATGCCCTAGAGATTGGCGTCAAGCACAAGAGAAAACATGAACTTATGTGAAGAGGAACTCAGAAAGACCTGTCGATCTCAGCCCCATTATCTCAAAGTTGAATTGCTTTCTTGTTTTTTCTTTAACTGGAAATATGTTGGAGAGTCAAGTAGATCTGTGGAAGAAAGAGTTGAAGAACACAAGAGAAATGTAAGAAAATTTGACACGCATTCAGAAATATCCAATCACATCGTAAACAAAGACCATCAGTTCAATTGGAGTTCTAAAAAAATCATTGACAAAGAAAGTAATTATAAAAGCAGAGTGGAAAAGGAGGCAATATGGAGCAGACATCATAGAAGTGGAAACAAGGTGAAGTTCATTTTAAGCAATGCGTGGGATGATGATGTGATCTAGGATATCTTGATAAACAAGTGACATAGTTTTAACATCGAGGACTAGATACCTTTGAAAAACTGAACCTTCCTTTTCTACATCCGTGATCATGCTGTCCGTTGGCCAGCGAAATATATCGGGAAAATAATAAATTAATGACAACATTTTGGCCCTTTCTCTAAATATTTAAAGTAAATATTCATGGGCTTTTTTGAAAACACTGCATCGAATGTTAGCCAAGCCATGCGATGTGTGTTTTGGTGTGTGAAGTGATATCACAGCACGCACCCATCTCTCACTGGCTCTGGTGTCCTCTGCTGACAGCTTATTGTTTGCCATTTCCTATAGCAAGCGACAGTGGCGGCTCGTGCAGTCCTGCACATGTGGGGCGCAATACAAACGTCTTCATCTTAGCCCATCATCTACTACGGTCTCTGCTATATTTCATGTACGCCTATGTAAATGCCTGTTTATGGCATGATAAGCCTCACTGCAAATATACTACTGTGGTCCTTCATAATGACATTATTTTCGGAAGCCTACTTAAAAACAAAATCATCGCTCGAACACTTCCAAGTTAAGTAAAGAAAGAAAAAATTTGAATTTGATAACAGAAACCGGCATGAAATGTAAAAACGACTTCATTTGTCATTTTCATTTATTCAAAGATAAAGCAATTCATTAAAAGATATGCAATCTGATTCATTTTCAGTCGACACAGTGAGACACAGTTATGATTGAAAGTGCTTCGCCAGTCCAGTTAAGGCTTGTATACACGCATCAGAATAACATAAGTTTGACCAGAATCTGACTTCCCAACGCACGCGCGGCGTTACCTAATCAGAATGTACGAAAGCGAGCCAGAGGGACTTTTTGAGAGCGCCGCATCCATGCATTGTTTACGCATGCGAAGCTGCTAAAAAATCTTCGATGTATGCAGATGTATGATCAGCAAAACATGTATGAATCAAGGCGCACAGACTGTGCGCCCCATCCGGTAGAAGAGAGGGAGAGTGACGTCTGAATGAGTCACTGAACCACGCTTCGAATGTGTTTAGCAGTACAGGTTGAACCATTGATAGTTCAATTCAGTCTATCAGATCAGTTGCGTTTCAGCGCAATGTTCTGTGTAAATAATTTTCTTTGATGTAATAATTTTTAATGGAGGGCTGCGCCCCAGGCGCCCATATGGACGGGCCGCCACTGGCAAGTGATACACGAATTATCCATTCGAGAAGGAGCAAGTTGTCTAATTCCGTGATGTGCCATTTCGATATTAAGTTTACATACAATTCTTCCTTTCTAGGACACCAAAGACACGCTCAGATAAATCTAATTATGTGAATCAACATTGTTTTTAGAAGTTTTCATGCGATAACTTCCCAAATTGTGGGGCGCTAGGCAATGGCCTCTGCCAAGACTGCTTCATTTATTCTATGACCCAGTGTAGGAGAAATGCGCAGTATAACGCTAAAGGCACTTTCCCCATTAATGTCAGTCATGTCTGTGCACACGTAGAAGAATTTCCTTCTGTCACTGCGTGTGCTGTTCGAATCTTTATTCGTTTTGCATCTACATATTTGTGCGAAATGGGATTCCCTCGTCTCGCATGTCTGAGGAAGAAATTCCGCAACCGCCTCAATGTTTCTTAAGATCTTCTGTTGCAACTTCTTCGAAGAAGTCTGACTTTGTAAAGCTATCCAAACAGGCTGATTTTTCTCATTGAGGCGCAAATTTTCTGTTTAGTAAATGTAGTACTTAAGTTTCATTTCGCGGATACTGCTTTCTTTTCACACTTTTTTTTCTTTGTACACATTTGTTAGACACATCGTCGGAGATGATACTTTGTTATAAATGTATGAATAGTTATGAGAATGTGGTAAATTATGATCAATACCGATAACTGAATATCGGAATTTGTGTTGTGGGGGTCGACAAGTTTATAGAGGGACGCGAAGTAATAGTTAACACTTTGCTACCAGTGTCTTTGACGACCTCTCATTCAGTGGCAATCATAAGCATAGGTTTTTCTAAGGATTTTGATTGTATTCCTCATGATTTGCCACGCAGCAAATTAGCGTCAGTGGGATTTCCAGAAGATTTGATTGAATGGCTACAGAGTTACTACCACAATCGCTATACATAATGTTGTCCGCATCGGTGATAACGTAGGCAAGCCGTATGACATAACTTCAGGCGTTGTACAAGGTTCTATCTTGGGCCCCTTTCTATTTTGTGTCTTCAAGAATGATTACTTGCCTCATTCCGTACAAACAAAGACAGTCAAATATGCCGGTGATATTTACCTTGCCGTTCCCCTGAAGCGCGACAGCAATGTCAATCGCGTTGTCAAGAATGAATTGCAAAATATGGAAGCATGTGCAGCACGAAAGGCTTGAAGCTGAATCATGATAAAACAGACATACTCCAGTGTACTCGATCGAGCTCAATTATCGACAACATCAAAGTCGTTGACAAACTTAAGATTTTAGGAATCACGTAATTACGACCGTAATTTAAGTTTTTCTGCTCATGTCAACTCCATTAAGTCGAAATTTAGCTCACGCCTCCATGTTCTCAGACATTTGAGGCCCCATGTTTCTGTAAAAGAGCTGTATTCAATATATACGGGATATGTGCGTTCAATTTTAAAGTACGCCTGCCAAGCTTTCTGTGGGATAAGTAAGAAGCTGTCACATCAACTGCAGCGTGTTGATAAAAGGGCGCACAATATCACATTTTTTGGTGGACCCTATGATTCTTGTCAGTGTTCGTCAAATGGCATATCATCCAGGAGACTATCCATTTCGAAGAGATTGTTCTACAAAATAAGAGACAATCCGGATCATATACTGACTCATCTTTTCCCAAGTACACTGCCGCGATCCTAACATTACCATGCGTTCTTATCAAGGACTCAATTGCGATCTCTTTCATTTTTTCCTTTTATTACTGGTCAAGTTAACCGCGATCAACTTTAATTTACGTTTTTCCTGTGTTTGTTGTTATTTCATGCACTGTTCGATTTATATTCATTTTTATATTCATATCACTACTACTACTAACAATTTCGGGAAAAAAGTTTGAAAAACCCCTTCGATAGCTGATCAAAACACGTCGTGTATCAAAGCCATCTATAGCATAAATTCCCAACAAATACTTAAAAATGCCATATTTAGAAAATTTAGTGGAATTCAAATATTAATAATAATGTGTTTATTTCAAATGATTGGGAATCGTACAATACCTAATTAATATATCAAGTCACAAAAAATGAATTCGTAGACGTAGAAGGCAAGAATGGCAATAGCTTTAAGCAAGATAGAATAGAAATTCAAGTCACTTTATCAAGTAGCTTGAACACCGTGGGATGAACGACTGTGCACGAAGGAGACTGTTACACTTTGGGAGACAAAGATGTTCAGAGTGACGGAGAGTGACAGGGCAAAGCTCATGCAGGATGTTGGAAGGATTCATAATTTTGTGAAATGCTTTCATTGCATGTCTTTCGATTCTTGTTTCAATTGATTGAAAGTCGTCACACGAGCAATGCGGACCGCAGATTATGCGGTGACACCGTCTTCAGATCTTCTCGAGTTTCTGCATATTTTTCTTATTCAATCCAACGAATAGGGGAGCATTGTACTCAATTGTTCCAAGAACATATGCGTTGTATACTTGTACGAGGTCTTTCTTTGATGTAAGTGGAAATCGTTTTAAAAGTTTGAGAGGAAAAATGCGTCTCGCAGCTTGCTTACAAACACTATCTATATGCTTGTCCCACTTCATATCTCTTGAAATGATGTGCCAAGAACTTTCATTTCGTTGACTGAGGGAATTGGAATTCTTGATTCATCGATTTGGATGATCTTGTTTGAAAAGCACACTAATTTAGTTTTTGATATATTAAGCTTCAGCCCGTGAGTTGAAACCCAATCCGCAACTGAGTTGATCTCGTTTTCCACTTTTAGAGTTTTATCAGTCTTATTCGAACAAGGGATGAGCACAAATATGTCGTCAGCATACTTTATCACTTTAGATGATGAGCGCCTTGGCTTCAGAGATCCCATATGAACAGAGAACAAGAAAGGGAACAAAATTGATCCCTGGGGTACCCCTGAAGAGACCTGCTGAATTCTGCTGAAACTTTGACCATTGAGGCAAACTTGCTGGTAGCGATGGGAAAAATAATCAATGCACCATAAAAGGAATTCTGATGGTAGGGAACTGTCTTTTAAGGTGTCAAAGAGACTTCCATGGGTCAGAGAATCAAAAGCTCGACTGAGGTCGAAGGAGATCATTATGACACCTTCAATATCTCTTTGGTCCAGGTGATAAGTCACAAATTCTTGTAGCACGATATTTGCGCAAAGTGTTGAAGATCTCTTGCGAAATCCAAACTGGCTTGACCCATACATGATTAATAATTGCTCTTCGATTGATGTCAAAACACATTTTTCGAGAAGCTTGGACATGATAGGGAGAACTAAGATGGGACGCAGTTGATCAATGGAAGGATTTGATTTCTTTGGAATGGGAACAATGTTTGCCAGCTTCCACTGCCTTGGTACTGATTTTTCAGCGACTGAAAGCGAAAATAGGTGGGTGATCGGGCCAGCCAAAAAAGAGCATGCTTCATATAAGATTCTAGGAGGAATAGAATCGCTACCGGGAGCCTTATGAGTCTTAATAGTCTGAAGCAGCTTGTATACGGTGTCGACATCAGTAACAGGAGACCAACACTTGTTGTCTGGAAGTATCGAATTCGATATTTCTATCCAATCAGGACTTTCCGAGAATTTACTTGCAAAAAAATCATTAAATGCATTGACTGCGTCATCAATTGAAGCACACGTATTCTTGTAGCAAGCTTTGAATATTATCAAGATTTCTTGAACCAGACCCGACAGAGTCATCAATTTTCCAAATCGAATTTTTCTTCCTCTTCAGTTTTAATGACCACGCAGTTTTTGCATTCTGTATTTCTTCCTTCACCTTTGTTTTGTAATGTTCTTAGAACTCAAAGTCACGAATACGAAACGCATGATAGCGGCGATTTATCAAGCTTTTTAACATTGGAGTTATCCACGGCTTGTCTGCTTTCGACATTTCTACGTACGTGTGTGGGAAAGCAGATAAAGTATCGTTGAGTATTTCGTAGAATTAGTCACACTTTACTTGTAGGGCTCATGAAGATGATAGAAAGATGACCAGTTAATCCCGCTGAGACTGGAGACGAAACTACGGATATTATTCTCTCTGAAGTCGTAAACTTTGTGAACAGCAGAAGAAAAAGATTTTATGCTAAGTGGGTGCAAAAAAACAGTTAAGTGGTCAGCAGAACCAAAATTAGGGCCGATAATGACATTTGAATAATGTTGTGTCAATTGTTGGTCCAGTAAAATTTTGTCCAGAATCGAATCTTTCCTTGTTTGGGCATTTACTATGTGGTCTAGTCCGAGAGTATTTTCCACTGTGCTTGTCTTGAATTTGTTTAGATCACCAACCATTATCAGTCTTCCGTTGATAAGTTTATTCAATGCTTTGTCACAATAAGCGAGAAAATATGCATTTATTGAATCATAATCAGAAGATTTCAAATTAGGAGGGATGTATAGAGCAATCACTATTACCTGCATGCTCTCAAATTTAAGCCATACACATTCGATAGTTGATGGAGGCTGTGGAATGTCTTGAATTTCACAGCAATTCAAATCGCTTCTTACGTATACACAAACGCCACCGCCGCGTCGACCGTCTTTACGATCGCATCGAATGGGTCGACTATAGTGAGGAATATGTATATCCACATCCGAGATGTTCTGGTTGAGCCATGATTCACAAAATACCAATATACGCGGCTTAGAGTTGCAGGCAAATATTGATATCTCATCGAGTTTCGGACAAAGGGATTGAATGTTGGACAAAAAAACACTTGGTAGGGAAGAAGTTCGCTTTAAAAACCGCGGCGAAAATGTGACAATTTGCTCCTCAAGATTACTTTGCCTCTGTGAATGATAGCATCATCACCCCTCTTTTCTTTGCTTTAATTAGTCTCTCAATTTTTTGGCTTCAGATTGCTGTAGAGGAGTCAAGTCTGGGCTGATGAATACAGGACTGAATTCGATCGTTCCTCTTAATTTTCTACTCTTTCGCAAAATTTCTATCTTTTTCTCATAGCTTTCGCATGTAACTTTGAGAAGTCTTGAGCCGCTTTCACGAGGTTTTCCTATTCACATGATGCTCGTTACTGTTGGATCCCTGATGCTCAGCTCGTCTATAACGCTTTTGAGTTTGTCTAGATCATGTTTTTCCTTTCATCGAGGGAGCCAAACCCTTGTTCTGGAATCCCAGACACAATAAGATTCGCCATTCGTCTCTGTTGACTTTCAAGTTCGTCGAATAAGTGAGTGGGTGAATCAGTCGAGACAAAGTCGAGTGTTTTCTTTAGGCTATTAATTTCATTTTCTTGTTTGTTCTGTCTTTCTTCTATTGCGTCAATTCTTGTAGTTAATACAGATAGTTTGGCATTAACCTTTGCAAGTTCTGACAAAGTTTCGTTTTTACTTTCTAGGATAAGATGCTTGATGTCGCTAAGGGAAACACCTTGCGATACAGAATTGGAACGCGTATTTCTTTTGGTTGAGGTCAAATTATCAGAGAAATCGAAAAAAGATGATAATCAAAATGAATTCAGGGCTGTTAGCTATCAAAGACGATGTATCTCAAGTAGGCACAATAACCGTCGTCTAATAATAATAATAGCGCGAAGATTTGCGTCAAACGAGAGCGTCACTGGTCACGTGCAAAAAAATCAATAATTGAAAATAATTCCGCGAGAGTTTGGTTAAGCTGGATTGCAATAACAGCTGATTTTGAAGATAGCTGACAACATAGAAATTGACAACAATAAAACCTCTAGAATGGAAATTAAGCTTCATGCAATGCACAGTAACGGCACATAAATCGCACGCATTTTCACTTAGATGCACCTGCTAACGTCTGTATGATTGGGTTAAAATCAGTCACATGAGTAAATCGAAGCCTTTAATTGGTTCTTCATGCCCCAACTTAGTTCCCCCGGATGTGCCGCGACTTTGAGTCAATTTCCATTCCAGTCAACTTCAGATAAACAGTTTATTTCTATGGCTGACAATACCTGCTACTACAACCAGTCAACCACTGCAAACCTAATCAATAACTGAGACACAACATGTAGAAGCCGGCGAAGCAAGGGAAATCCAAAGCACTGACGATTGAATTCGCTGAATTGACGGAGGCACAGCAGATCGGACATAGAAAGCCTACAATATCAGACACCGATGACAAACCCGAAACACAAAACACAAAAATGAGTGACACTCAAGCCAAAAAACGCAAAAGCCGAGAATAGCAGGCTCCAAGAACTCCAACTAAAAAAACGAACCAAATCACAAGAACGATCAAATCCAGACGATCACTTAGGTACCAAATTTGATGTTGCTAGGACTGACCAAACCCCAGTTAACAAAGGGAAACCACAATGAGAGAGACACCGACAGAAACACAACCGGCACGCTTGAAGATCAGATGAAGATATTAACCTGCTATTTATAGTAGCGAAATGATCGAGTTGGCAAAGTTGATATAAAAGAGGTGATTTGTATAGCAGTTTTGTAATTCTGAGTATGACTGAATCATAGAAAGTTCAATGGTCAGAGGGGTGCTCAAAGAACCCCTGGTTTTCGGAGCTAATAAAATAGTGCGGGTAAAATTGGGTAAAATATCTTCTTACTCAAATTTGTTAGTTTATCGATTGAATTTATGATTCTAGGTGAAAACCAAGGTGTGTAAACTACAGGTTTTGGACTTCAACAGTGACATGTAAAACAACTAACGTGAACTAGTGATTTCAATAGTGACAGCGGATTTCATTAGTGACACAGGGACTTTAAATGAAGACATCGAGAATTCAATTGATGACATAGATATTTTCATTGAGAAATGGGTCACATCAAGAGTGACATCTGGTAATTCATCAAAGATCTTGCGAAAACAGTAATGACAGCAACATTTGAATTGGTTAATTGACATTCAAATGCAAATTTGTAGCAAATGCCAATTAGGAATCCTACCACTCAATTCAGCATTGTCAATACAGAATTAAACATGCGATCTATTTTGAATGAAGTCTATTTTTTTTGCTTGAAAGGTAGCTACAAGAAAGCGCCTTTGCAGTGCATAGAGCATCCCCAGCTGATATCCCAACAATTCATATATTTCAGCATTGATGAACCTGACTAATTAAAATGCAGCGCAATAGAAGAACACCTTGCCATCCACATGTCCATATATTATTTCTTATAGGCTTACATGCACTTTTACTGATGAGTTGTTACATCTTGAAGTTGCAGCATAGATGGAATATAGGCAATATTCCATAGGATATTATATATAGGATATATATATACGAGTATATACATACGGGAGTCGTACTTTTCGTCGACAGGTTCATATCGTCGACAGGTTCATATCGTCGACACGTTCATTTCGTCGACAAGTTCATTTCGTCGACAAGTTCATTTCATAGACATTTCTATGCTTTCATATAATTTATAATTAATGGATAAATTATGGAATGCAAATGGATTAATTAATAATTAATTAATTATGCATTAATTAATTAATTAATTATTAATTAATAATTAATTAATGATTAATTAATTAATTATTAATAATGCATTAATGGATTTGCATTAGATATGAACGCTTTCCTCAAAAATGGTTGTCGACGAAATGAACGTGTCGACGAAAACGACTAGATCCATATGGGAGTCGTTAATTAATTAACTAATTAATTAATTAAGAGATCAATTAATTAATAAAAAATGCAAATGAACTACGATGCAACGTTATGATATCAAAGCGATTGAGTAGAAACCATAGATGTGAAAAATGAAGATGCATAGTCTTCCATAAAATGATATTTCTATATCTTAGAAAATAACAAAACCATAGAAAGTCTACTATAATCTACTTCTATGGACTATATAGCTATCAAGAGTGATAGAGCTCCGCATAGAAGTCCAATATAAAAAATAATTGAGAGATTTCTGAAATTATCGTACACTGCTGCAACTGTCGACGAAATGAATCTGTCGACGATATGAACCTGTCGACGATATGAACGTTTTCCTCAAAAATGGTTGTCGACGAAATGAACGTGTCGACGAAAACGACTAGATCCATACATACATATATAGTATATACATGGACGAACCACAAGTCCGGTCAGCTGGAATCGCCGGATGATTCCCCAGGCTGTTGTTCTGCCGATACCAAGAAGTGTAGCTGTTTGAACATAGTCACATAGTCATCACCATTTGTGAAGGCCTCAATTATCCGACGCTTGTCCTGTTCTGCAATTCGACTTCTTGACATTGTGGTAGCTCAGAATTCGATAACAATGCATCCACCTGGCTTATATTTCTATTGAAATCCCAATGCCACTCATGAACATGCTTCATTTCTACAAAATATCACAATGTCCGAGTTGAAAGCCTTTTGTCACTCATGAAATCAGATTGTCGATAACCAACGCATTATGTCTCTATTGAAATCAGATTGTCACTGATGATTTCTAGGCAGTCCTTCTTGAATTCCAAAACCTGTATAATGATGTTAGTGTAATATGGACACTTTGTCCGGTAATATCGACAGTCCCAAAGAGAAGAGTCAAAATTTGCCAAGTATAGTAGACAAAGGACATTATATATTGTATGAGGCGAAACTTAAGATATTTATTGTTTCTTTGACACTCCGAGAAGGTGGAATTTCATGACTGAGAGCAGTCTAGATAGGCGAGTCCATCTTCGTCAAAGAAAAAGAAGAATTCCGCACATTTTTCATGCATGTAACGCAGCAGAAAGTGATGAAGTTCCGCATTTTCAGACAATCAAAGAGACAACAGATGTGTAAAATGTCGTTTCGCATACTACGTAGTGTCTCCAGTTTATCTTACTTTTTTAGGGAACTGTCGATGTCACCCTGCAATGTGCCGATATTATGCGAATATCATTACAGACTGCACACCTCACTGTTCACCTAAAATCAGAAATTAAATCGATGGATAAATGGATTCGAATAAGAAGAGACTTTTTTGGATATCATAGTTCACACAAAAACCGAGAAATGCAACTGAAACTGGTTCAAAACCAAAAGATTTCTGGGAAACTTGACAGCAACAATCAAATGATTACGACCAATTAATGAAAGTACTATTGCATGTCGATATCAATAGTGATATGAATGATGGATTATTTGAGGATGATTTGAAGTTTTTAAAGTTGTGCTGTTTAGGACGGACTCATTAACACAAAAACTCTACTTTAATTGAATGTTGGGCAGTTATGGAGTTTTATCATTATCATCTGCTGAAGGTTAACTCTCTTTCATTCACTGCTGCACATATCGTAATTCCCCGCTCTTATCTCGCTGCGATGACTTGGCCTAAATTTAGCGAGCGGAATCTCTCCAAACACTTTGCTTTTAGAGAAAGCATGCTTTAAGTTTTTTACAGATGTATGTACAAATTGCTAATGATTTACTGATAGCTTACGAAACGAGGATCTACATTTGTGTCGTTGCCTTGACGTCAAGAGTGACCGTGTCATGTGCAGTGACTTAAACTGTCATCTTATTTCTTGTGGAACTGTGAAATTTGTTTTGTTGTTTTCAACGTTCATTGCACTATGTATGGAATTACATATGATCCACACAAAACGTGAGTTGACATGCTTAAATGCTCTTTGCAATTCAATCTTAAATTACTTTATTTAATTATGAATGAATATGAGTATTCATGTAAGTATTCCCCTGTAAATTATTCGGGCATCTACAATTTTGGTTAAATCTCATGACTACCGTGACTGATTTCATATTCATGTTTTTTTTTAAAAATCCCTATGTCTAACAAATATGATGAATGTAGAATATATATGAGCTGAACATTGTAGCTTTATACAAGTTTAATTTTATCCTTGATGAATTTCCAATTTGCCTCATACATTGGAAATCATGAATAAATGAATTTTTGAAAATGACACTTGTTCAAAAATAAATAAAATTTATATATCATCGCCAAATCGTGCTGATTTTGCATGAAAAATTTTGCTTTTGCATGATTTCGCGTGTTTTTATGCAAGCCCAACATTGCCACTTACTGTGTAGAGGAGTATATTTTGCGTAACTCTCTTTGTTGTTAACAGCCGAATTTACTTTGCATGCCGCTTGTTGTACTGCATTCCAGATTTTTATTAATTACCCGTGTTCGAACTAACGAACTCCGACTGTATGTGATATTTATTATCGCATCAAACATCGTACTATATTGCCGTAATTGAATGACGGTCCTAATATTGAGGATATCCTTCTGATTTTTCTCCAGTGGCAACGAGTATTGGCATCGAAAAATTCGACGACGTGGTTTTTTTGCGCTGCACTGCGGAAGGATTATCTGTGATTTTATTTACTACCTTGGAAAAGACTAGCAAATCTCAATCTCTTCATGGGAAATTTTGTGACTAAAGACATCGTCCCTCGCTTTTATTATTTTATGCAAGCTTGACTTGAAAAAAGTGAAAATAAGAAACAATGACTTCTTGACGTTTCGGGGGCTTTTCTTGGAAATCCTGTATGGTTTTAGATAAATTGAAAATTTCAAAATACCTCATTTGAGTATTCACGCATTTTTAAACATTTTCACAATAATTCTTTTGCCACTTTGTGTTGTTTTAAAATGATATTAGTACGAATGAAGTAAATATATTACATATCAGAATTAAAAATTATACTATTATTATATTAGGCCTATTATTTAGTATATATATTTTATAGAAAACAAATATCGGGTCACACGTGAAACCAATATTGGTTGATATAAAGCTGAAAAGATTTCCCAGAAAACCGATGACTATTGGTTTCCATATCATTTGGTTCTCTGGAAAAAATTTTTTAAGAGTGTGTGAGAGCCCTAAAACTGTTTTGAACTGTCGATATTACCTGAATAGACCTAATAATTTATATACGGATACATTCAAATCTTGTGAAAGAGATATTCTGAGACACTAAACAATAATGATAAAATGCTGGCTATTTATTCAGTATCTTGCTGAAAAAGTGCTGTTTGGTACCTATCAACAGTAGTGTCGATATTACCCGACTTTACCCTATCTCGAGCAGAGTGGCATAGCAAGTATTGTCCGCTTCATTAAGCAATCAGAGATAATACACAAAGATTCATATACATGTACCTCATAACCTGTCAGTAAGCAATCCAATTTAAATTGAACTTCGGTGCTTTGAACAATCGTCACTGTTTTTCAATTGACGGTGCTTCAATTTCATTCTAAGAATCAGAGATGCTCGTCTATGGCGCCACATGCTAGAAAACAGTGGGTAAAGTGCATCAAACAGCCAAATAGCAATGAATTTTTTGCTTTTTCAAAACTTTGATATCGAGCCGTATAATTGGGATAGGCTCGAATCGAACCTTCTCTTATCTTGACGAGACAACTATTTCTGCAGCTGTCTGATGCTGAGATTGAGACATGTTAAGACGCCGCACTTATTCCGAAATAAAGATTGCCACAAATGACAAATGATTATTCAAAACGAGATATGGGATTTAATTGAGTGCAGGAGTTCGAAGTGTCCTTTTATAAGGCGCCTTCTATCATTTGTGTTATTGTTTTCGATTTCAATTAATTCTCGCCGAGAGCGTAAAATGAAGAAAATTGATTTCAAAGAGTTGTCTGTCAATCACAAATTTTCATTACAATTTTAATGAAGTGTTGAATTTTTTTCAGTGATTGAATCTGAAACTGCGTTCATTTTCAAATTTCTGAGCTGCATACAGAGTAGCCTAATCGAATTAGTAGACCACAATAAAAACATGACTTGTTGTATTTTATTTGGTTCAGAATGGGGCTTTAATGTTAAAAAGTATTTTTCTTAATTCTCAAGTAATGATATTCTATGTAAAATTCACTTATACAAACTAATAAATATTGAAATTAATAATATATATCCAGTTTCCTAAATTCCTTTTGTTGTTTAGATGCATCTGCAAGTACATTTACATGTAATTATGCTCGGTGGCTATTACACAGTGTATGAAAGCAATCAATGTCCGTTGAAATTAGCAGCTAAAATTAATTTCCACTGTTTTTTTACTGGCTGAACAGAAAATATCCGAAAAACAAGTGCTGCTTATCTGATATTGATAGATTTCAAATTTCAACTGTGACGTCATCAATCATCAGATTATTTTTATCTGGTATTAGCAGATGTTTTCTGTGTAGTTTCATGGTTATTTCAGCTTAATTTCATAAATCAACAGCTTTGAATTTTCTAATACATTTAATGCTACTCATAATTTATTATGAGTACCCGAAGAAATTTTCGATTCTATCAACGGTCTGTCCGGGTACGTGGAGAACCACATCATGCATTCGTGTTAATGCTACTCATTGTGAAAGAAATGATGGAAAAAAATACAGAAGCAAAATATATGTATATTTCAAAATGAAAATCAGAAAATTACATTTACAAATTTACAAGGAGCAAGGACATGACGCTATAAGTTAAAACAGTCAAACAATTCTCAACAATTCCAGATAATATCACAAAACACTTTCGACGACGAATAGTTTTACAGAACGGAACAGCTGCATGTTTCATCTTTGAATTTTGAACAAGATGGAACAAATGATGATCAGGCATTTGACAGTTCTGAAAATTATATGAGTTGTGGACACATTGCAAACCAAATGTTCGGTTATGAAAAAGCAAAAGTCATAACAAAGCACAATGCATTTCGCTTACCTTAGCCATGATCAATAAATCAACAACAGCCAAGAAGCGTTCGAAATCTCTATGAAAACGAAACGACAGAAACCAGATTTTGTCTAGAGCTATCCAAAAGTCAAAAGTAAAATAAAGAAAGGTTAAAGCAAAACGAGAGGCAAGAAAAAAGAGACACACCTTTAAAGACTTCAGTCCAAGCAGTTCCAATATTACATTCCCACTTACTTTGTCCTTCAGCTTGTTTGGCCATTCTAGATGTCTTAAGCAAGCCTTTCCGAGCCGTACTGACGAGCCTATGTAGGGCAAAATGCAGCGTCTACGGCCTGCCAAGGAAATTTTGTGCTTAATCAAACTCAAACAAGGTATATTTGGGTGATCGAATTCTATTCGCCATAGCGCTTTCAAGCGTTTACGCTCATCGTCAGTGGCATACACAGTCTAAAAGATGTACAATATCGACACGTTTATATACAAGGTAAAATAGAGCGAAGTTTAAAACAAAAAGAGTTTTTCCGATCGCAAGTTATTGTTCATCAATATCTTCTTCTTGTCGATGTACTGCTTTATGAATAGAGATTCAGCGACACGTGTGTTGGAAGTACGCATGAGAATTTTGAAGGAATCACGTGAGGGTGGATGAACGTGCATATATTTATATGTATATTTGCTACTGCTTACAATTTGTAGACTGGTAGGGCAACGAAAGTGAATAAGATTTACTTCATCTTCAGTTTGAAGCGAAGAAGAATGTTTCAAAGACAAAGAGTAGCAGCAATCAAATGACGCCATGCTTTAGAAATTGGTGTCGAAGGCTGTGAGATTGTGGACACCTTTGTGATTGGTGGTTTGCTAATACATGTAGATGCCTGGAAATGACTGAGGATGACTTTGAAAATGCTCTACAACCTAAAGTAAGTATACCGGGTGTGTCAGAAATCTTTTTGTCGCTGTATTTTCACATAGAATTGTACGTTATGTGATCGCGTCACAAGATTTTTTAAGTATCTCTCGTGTAGCAACATTCGAGCTTGTTCTGCTGCCATTGTTCGACCGTATCGATTTGACTCTCACCGCGCCCCCTGTGAATGAAGCTTGTGAAGTCAGTTGCTATAGATAAAGCATTCTCTCTTTATGCGTTTACAGGAGTTCACTATGGCAGAAGAAGACATTAGTATTACGCAGCGAGTACATTTGTTATCATGTACAGTTGCCTATGATAATTGCGCGGAAGCTAGAAGATTACAAGAAACAACACTTGGCTGCATCAACATGATGGTGCCTCTTCCCATTTTTCAATCGCTGCTCGAACTCTCTTGGATAATTCGCTCGAAGGAAGGTGGATTGGACGACGTTGAGCAATCGAATGGCCAGTAAGAAGTCCGGACCTTAGTGCTTGCGACTACTGGTTGCGGTGATACTAGCGCAAACAAGTCTATAATCCACCTGGTCATTTGTTTGTAAACCGTAATGAATTGAGACAGAAAGTCGAAGAAGAACTACACAATAGCCTATTCCTATTGACATGTATCGCCGAGCCATGAAAGACTTCCCGAAGCGAGTTGCTGCATGCATGTCAGCCAATGGTGATCTCTTTTAATAAAATGTTTCACTAGATGCGTACAGTACATGAATAATAACAATTGTAATGTATTTTTTACATCATCATTAAATAAAATTTGCGATGTATTTCAGCGCCAAAGACTTTTGACACACCCTGTACTTGTGTTTGTATAGCACCAATCTGCTAGTGTGAGATTGATAAGACACGCGAAAGTCACTGCACGATAAAGTCATTTGATATTGAAGTGCAATCTGCTCTAGAGATATCTGCTCCGTCTCTTAAAGCTGAGTGCTGACGGACAGCATCTCAGCTCAGACGGAATTTGATTCCAAACAAGTGAGACTTGAATGCTCTCATGCCATCTGACCGTCTTATATGATGGCTTGCTGAGTATACGCTGGTCGCATATTGATTGGGCATGTACAAATGTAGATTTCGCCTTGCTCTGTATACTCAAAAAAATACGTTTCAAATAATGAGGACAGTCACCGATGAGAAAGGAAAAACTAATGTTGAAACTTTGCATTGAATTATCTTTGTTACGGGGAGACCATTGATTTTCTTCAGCAATGGCGATACTCGATATTGTTTTGACGTTTGGAAAACAATGATGTGACTTTGTGCTTTTTGGAGCTACTGGAGCAGTGATTGTGGGGGACCAGATATTGACGGATGGAGCTATGCGTCGAATATGGAAATGAAACACTTTCAGTCACAGAATTAAATATTTTGTTTTTCTGCTTCGGTTTGCTAGAAGTGTGATGAATGTGAAATTGACCGCACATCGAGGAACCTATTAAGTGGGCAAAAAGGAATTCCTAATACCTTACAGAGATAGGAAAAAAAAGTCGTGTGTCGCTTTAATTTTATTTAATTTTATTAATGTGAGTTCCAGCAAAGTGCTTCGATTGCCAAAATTCCTTCAAATTCGAAGAATTCAGATCATTGCACACAAGTTTTCTCCATAATGTTGGCCCTTCCGATCAATAAAAAAGAAAGCAGCAGGCGTACGAAAATTGGTTCACTTGATGTTTTCACATCCTTTCCCGGTGTTTCTCACTGTATAGTGCATACACTGAATCGAATGCTTGCCAAGAAAGCGATGTGTGTTTTGGTGTGTGCGAAGTGATATCACAGCACGCACGCATCTCTGACTGGCTCTGGTTCCTCTGCTGACAGCTTATTGTTTGCCATTTCCAATAGCAAGCGATACACGAATTATCCATTCGAGAAGGAGCAGGTTGTCTAATTCAGTGATGTGCCATTTCGATATCAAGGTTTGATATGATTCTTTCTTTCTAGGAAACCGAAGCGCGCACAGATGAATCTAATTATGTGTTTTCAGTACTTCTGGGACGTGTATTTTTGAAATTCAATTGATTGATCAATTCCGAGATCAGTAGCATAAGGAGCGAGCATTACTTTGATTCCGTTCAAAACTATGCTCAAAAAAACTGGCAGCAAAACTTCACTCTTCCCACTATTTGGGTCAAGTTAAGTCTTGAAAACAGATCGTGTGAATTAGATTTTATTAGGTCGACAGCAGAAGTGAAACTCCGTAGGGATAGAGCAAATTCATGATTTCATTTCACTGCCTCACATTGAAATGTGACTCAAAAATGTAATCAATACTTTTGTTGCTTCAGAAGCACATTTTGGCATCCGAAATCCCGATAAATTGATACATCGGTTTTGGAATCAACAAGGAGAATAGAAACCAACAATTTTTCTTGAAAAATCCAAAAATTCGGTAAGTCAAAAGAAGTTTGTCAATCAGGAGAGATAGATTTATGTGTCCTCGTCGTTTTATTGGACGAATGAATATTTTGAAAACAAATTATCGTCTACATATACATTTCAGCCTTGTTTCATGTGCTGCAACATGTGTGAAGCTTGCATTGCCTAGGGTTAGCTTTCATCTCCCAAACAGCTTGGACAATTTTCTGATCATTAATTATCTTTGCTTTGATTGCAATATTTTACATTACGCAGCAAAGTTCGAGGATTAATCGTAATATCCATTTCACACTGAAAAAATGATTTGATAAATTAATAGAGAAATCTTCTGTCTTGAAATTTTCCGTGTCTATGGAGAGAGTTTTCCATGATCGTTGCGGATCGTCCAGGATCAGTTTTCATCCTTGATACATGCACTTTAAAACCACCGGGGAAGTTCAGTTGCAATCGACTCGTCGAAAATTAAAAAAGACAGAAACAATGAATTTCAAATATTTGATCTCACTAAGTTAATCAAGGAAGCCATATTTTGTGAAATTTTAGTGATGACTTCACAATGAAGAAAAATCGAAATGGATGATGAATGGGAGTGCATCTAAGACGTGTATTGCAATAAATTATCTTTCAAAGAATATCTCCTTAAAGCAGTTTTTGGTAGAAGGATTTCACTTTGTCCTTTAATAGAATATAAGCAGAATTTGATAATAATTCAATAGTAACAGAAATTCACGCACTTTGTCCTTGGCCGATGACAGATTTCCCAATTCCCCCCATTGAAGGATAACGCAATTGGATGTTAATTTAAAGAATAAAGATTTAAGAGTAAATGATGGAAATTTGAATGAAAGTGAATATAACAGATAACATGAAATCAATAATGCATGGATAGTTGAAGATCAACAGTCGACGTTCTACTCTACCGGTGTTATAGGAAATTGTTTGAATATTTCACATTTGTGGGGAAACTGTTCTCATTAGAAAATCTTTATGGTCTATAAGCATTACTTTTCGAAAATAAAAAAAGTAAATTATTACTGATGCGATTGCAGAGATATTAAAGCAAATAAACCTAACCCTTTCATGCATGAGTGACATGTATTTTCAAAATTAAAGATTTTTCGCAAAAAATATTTTCAAATGCAATTTGCGGGCGTTCTAGACATCGTGCGAGGTTGGGAATGATGCTATCAGAATCGCATTGCTCTCCTCTTTCTGTTGGTCACAAACTTGTCCTGCGTAATATTGTCCTACAAAAACGGGTCGAAATTTCCTCAATATGACACAATCTGCATGAAAGGATCAATTATGCTTACTTCAACATGCACCATTGCATATGCCTCATGCGCTTTTATTGAGAAATAAATAAACATTGCTTCCACTCGGAAACACATTAGCTGAGCGCATATCTTTCATGTGGCGCTCGGCAGTTTCATTTTTTATTTATCCCACCCTCGTTCTCCTCTGTATGAATACAATGTGTGGCTATTTTAAAAGTATCCATGTTGTCAAAGAAGTCTGTTTTCATGGTCATTAATATAGGGGTCGGCACTACTGCAGTTTAGTGCACCCTCTATGAAAGAGACAGAAACGCGCCTACTGCAGTTTAGTGCACCCTAAAACAACGGCGCATTCTCCCGCAAACGATGACTACGCACATTACACCGAAGCGCGCGCTCGGTGTAATGTGCGAAGACGAAGACGAAGACACACGAAGACACAAAGACACTCATTTATAACTATAGGGAAGAACGAACGGCATTCATTCTGTTGATTAAATCATGTTGTTCTCACATGCATTTTAGGGTGCACTAAGCTGCAGTAGGGGTAAAAGAGGGTTCACTAAACTGCAGTAGTGCCGTAGGGGTCGACAAAAAAAACTTCGTTTACAAAAACCTCCATTTTTTGGAGTTTTTGCGTAAGATTGATGTTTATTCAAGACAAGTTTTTGACCAGAATACTGTTCCGTATGCTTACAATATAAATTTGGTTTCAGAAGCTAGCATGAAAATCTGACTTATAATTCTGTTCTTCATTTTAGGTGACATTTGCATGCAGAAATGCAATTGAGATTTTATTGTGCAGATATGCGTGTCTCAAGGTTATAAACCACAGACATGAACATTGCGTTTTGGTGATTTCATCTCGATAGGTACACTTATGTCATTACTTAACGAATATTTTCTGAAGTTGTAGAATAACATAGACATAGAAGTTGATATTCTTTGTTTATCAATTTGATTTCTTCTGAGATCATCATCGGAGTTAGTCATGGAGTTTCAACAGTGTGACGTCTATATTTTTATCACAACAATATCTCAAAATGGCTACTCGGCAACGAACATTTACCAGCTGCTTGCTAACGTTTGGGGAGAAGAAAGCATAATTAAAGTGAGACGAATCCAAGACATTATCAAACAATTTATCGAAGGGCGAGAGACAATGACACGAAGAGAATGCTCTGGAAGACCACGCTCAAGCTGTTGCGATGAAAACATTCAACAGGTGAAGGAACTGATAGAGGATGACAGCAGCTTATCTTGTGCTGACATTTCACTACAGACATTGACAAAAGGTCAGTTAATCGGATCCTTTCCAATCACCTGAAGAAGAAATCCTTGTGTTGTCGATGGATACCTCACGAACTAAGTGATCGCAACAAGGAACAACGCATTGAACGTGGAGGGGTAATTTTGAAAATTTTGGATTGTCGACAAGTAAGAAGCAAGCTTGTTGTCGTGGATCAGAAGTGGGTTTACTTCAAAAGCATTCCACCGAACGAATGCAACCGAATTTGGGTCGACAATGCGGGCGACAGATCATAAGTGACGCGCAGGGCGATAGGAAAGTGCTGATTATGGTTATGCAAAGTCCTTCTATGTCGAAGTGCTACATGACGGTGGAAGTAATGATGGCAGATACTTATTGTTCCTTCAAAACATGTGCGAGGCTTTCGAACAACATCTGAATTTACCTCAATGGGAGATGTATCTTCAACATGATAACGCAAGACCACATATTGTAATGCATGTTCATGATCGACCGCGAGCACATTAGCCTAGCGAAACAGCCTCCTTACTCACCTGACTTTAATTTACTCGATCGATACAACTTCCGAAATTTTGAAGTTCATCGTCGACAGACCAACTTTAATTCTACTGCAGAAATTGAAGCATTTGTTCAAGAATTTCTTGCTGGTTTGACTGTCACCCAGCTACAGCAGGAATTTAATCAATTCCGATTAAACATTGAGAAGATTTTTGAAGCAAATGGTAACTATCTGTAAAAATCATTTTGTAATAATTTGTTTTTTTATGCAAATTGTTGTAATAAAAATGGTTGAGTTATAATACTATGCTTTTCTTTTCACGCTATCTTAACTGAAATTGATAATTTATATTCCCTCTTTCAAAGATAACATTCACCTATGACTTAATTGTCAATTTCATATTTTGTCAAGTTATTATACTGAGGGTGTAGAAAGTCGACATAATAGACTGATAAAGACCTGCCATAGACTTACATTAAGCATCATATAGACAACCAGACACACAGAAACATTCAAATATGTCGTTTACAAAAAACTTGTCGACCCCTATACATAAAAAGATTTTCTCGATTTGCTTTCAATATTTAGGATTTCATTTTCATTGTGATTGTCATTTTGACTATGATTTCTATCTCCTATCGGCCTACTACAGTTGGCAGCTTCACTGAGCTAAAATGAAGATCATATGTTTAAATGCGTTTTTTACATGTTCATCATTACATTATCCTTATGAAGTCCATATGAACTGCTCGTCGCCAAGCGGGAACATCATCACTCTCTTGGTTGAAACGCAATGCGGAAGCATTTGCTTCTCTTCAGTATTTTACCCACCTGGGAAAGAGTTTCATGCACCCACCTGTTATGCATCTTTTTAATATTGCTCAAAAACTGTTAGAAGATACATGTATGTCCTTAAACATTTGTGACTATTCGTTTCTGTGCATTTCTGATGACCATTCGAAAATGTATCGAATTTGGCCAATGGAAAATAAAATATTTAACCACAGTGGCGTCTTCTACGTACCTGCGAGGCCTTCGGCGCATCCTCAAAAATTATTTAACAACATTTATAAAAATGAAAAGTGTCATCATTCATTTAAATTCGATAACATCTCGTGATAGCTGTGCACAGCTTTCCGTCTCAAAATCAGACGCTCAACCTCAAGAGTGAACAGTTTTGCAGCACGTGCTTGAATCACAGCTGTTTTCTTCGAACAATTAGACACACAAGCTAGTCGTGTGTTCAGACGGAGCACTGATGTTCAGACAGCGAAAGAGAGTTGTGTGCGTGTGAGGCAGTAAGCGCACGCGCCAGCGCCAATGTTGGCTTTCCCGATCAGGGGTCATCAAAAATTGATTGCAATTAAATTGCTCAGTCCAATCAATTAATTGTGATTCATCTCTTTACCAATCAATTAATTTTAATTGAAAGTTTGACCAATCAATTAATTGGCATTGGACTCCTAGTCAGTCAATTAATTGGTAATTGGAATTACAGACAATCAATTAATTGATATTGAAATGTGCCCAATCAACTAATTGATAATTGAATTTATCAATTAACTGATCGATAATTATTAATTAGTCAATGAAAAAACATGCAGGCCTATATTTTTATAAAATAGAGTTAGCCTAGAATAATTGTATTCATATTGGAACTCGATTCAAACAGTTAAAATGCCGGTATTAATATTGTATGATCATTGTGAATCCCCATAGTTTTGATGTTCACTGATTTTACTGATCCAGATTTCAATAATTATCATCGTTTTATGAACTCTCAGCTTAATACTAGGCTACTTTATCAACATAATTTCAAATACCATGGATAATGACTTTCGAAGCTTGACAAGTAAGGGCAATCATGTTCAAGACAGTAGATCAGAGAGTTGAGAGGTGTCAGAGTGAGTCAGCAGAATGAATTTTGTATAGTGGATGCGCAGGAAGAAGCGAAAATCTTAGGTGAATTGTAATGCTATATATTACAATGGAGTGAAACTTGATAAAATAATTGAACCAATTAATTGATTATGAATCAATCAATCAATTGATATTGGGACATACAGCAATCAATTAATTGATAATTGGAATTGAAAACAATCAATTAATTGATATTGATTTGAATACATTGAGACTCAATTAATTTTTGATGACCCCTGTTCCCGATAGACATAATGCTTTGCCTTCTCCAATTTTTGCAATGAAATTCTACACAATTCTTGATCGGGGCGTGGTGACTAAATATAGTAAGGGAAGCGCAACACAATTGTTCCTAGCTTCGCTTAATGTGAGAGATGCCAATACGTCAACAGTAGCAGATGATGGATGACGTTCAGACAAGACTGCGATCAGATGATGAGCATTCTCCAATGAAAGCAGAGTAGTGCATCTGACTCGAACACCCAGATTCGGTAGAATTCCATAATTTGTTTTACGTGATTGATGTGACGCTATGTTTAGTGCTGCAGATGAGATCATAACCACGCCTTTCGTCCCAAGGGAATATACTGAAAAGATGACAGTCGTCAAGCAAGGTAGGCCAACACCTGATATAAAATTGAAAGTACTCACAGAGAAAGAAATACAGAAGACATTTTAATGCATCAAAATTTCAAACATGTGAGTGGCTGACCGGCCGTGAGAAACAAGAAACTGTTGGCCCTGCCTCCTTTTTTCTCGAGAAAATGTGGTCTCGGCAGAGAGGGGATATAGTAATCTCAGCACTTTGAGTAAGGCGGTTAAGCGACATGAGCAATCACTTCTCTGTGCACATTCACTTGGCCTTAAAAATGTTCGTGAAATTGTTATTAAAAATTCAGCCTTTATGAAAATTAATGTAACATAAAAGTGCTTTGTATAAAAACAGTATTCCAATGCCGAGTGAAGGTCTATGGTCAGGGAGCACGCGACGCCACTGTTCAACCACTAGATAAAAACTCTCCTTGAAAATCGGGCATTTTCGTCAAATTCTTGCAAATTTATGCATCCTCCTCAAGTCATGCACACATGTAGACCATTGTCAAAGTGCAAGTGAAGTTATAATCTGCAGTTTTTATCCACGAATACATTTATGCAATTCTTGCAAGAATAATAACAATATCACATAAACACTGCTCACATTAGCACACAGCAAGCACATAGTGCTGCCAGTTGTATGCTACAAAAATGGATCCAAAGTGCTAAATGGACAGATTAACATACCTCCCAATATTTTTGATGCTTTTCTTTATGCGGAAGTGAAGTTACTGTCTGCTAGTGGCAGTTGAGTATATGTTACTTAATACATACACTAATGCAATCAGAAACTCCAAAAATTCATCAGGAAAATTGTAGAACAATTGGTAACTATCCCTTCGAAATCATAAAAAGTGGCAAATATCTTCTTGAAATGACAAAGTGACAAATAGAAGTGTTGCAAAACTTAGCTATTACAAATGTCACCATAATTATTTCATTGTCAGCTCTGATCTCGGGAGAACAACGAAAACTTCAAAATGTAGAAATATTACAGGACATTTTCGATTTTTCTGATCATCGACACTCTGCTAATTTCAGATAAAATGCCCTATGACAGTGTTTTCATCCTAACTAACGGCATAATTACAGTAAGATAGCACTGCATAATTAACAGTGTAACAACACCATGGGCGAGGAGGCCAGGGTTTTCGAAGCTCAAAATCATCCGAGTAAAATAGGGTTGAGCTAGGTCTACCAAGGTAATGACAATCTTTTAAACTAGCAATATTGGCATCATTGGCTACCAATTTGCATTATGTATGCGTTAATCTATTCATTGTAATAGATCTATTGGGTCCTGCGTTGTTTTGTCTGGTAATGGAGTCACTAAAATCCATGTGCTCGAATTCCATTTTCATTAAATATGCAGATGACCTGACTATCTTACATTGCATACGAGACCAAAGTGATGACAAACTGCAGGATGAGATCGACAATGTAGCGATGTGGTCAAGAAACAACGGTCTTGTATTCAATATATCAATGTGCTTTATAATGGACATTATAACACACAGAAATTTGACTACATCGAGTGTTTTCATTAATAACAATTCCTTTCAGAAGCGCGAATCATTGTTTCTTTTGGGTTGTTATCTATCCCGAGATATGAAATGGTGCACGCATGTAAATTATCTCATTAAGCGAGCATCAAAGAGACTGTATCTGTTAATCAATCTCAAACGTGTCAATTGTCCATGCAATGTGCTTCTTACTGTATATATCAGCTTTATTCGGCCTATCTTACTGTATCCTTTTTCCGCTTTCTGCAATATTCCTGTAGATTTAAGAAACAGACTCGAAAGTGTTGAACGCAGGGCTACGCGTATCATTGGCAAGGATAATTGGCAGGTCAGTTTGTTTGATGCAGCTGACAACATGTGCAAGAATATATTTCAGAATGTGTCAACCCACCCTGAGCATCCTCTCAGACAATTTTTTGAATATCGTCATGATGTAAGAACTTCGAGATTTTCTCACGGTAGCTTGCGCCGGCCGAGGACTGTAACGTCTAGATATTCTACGTCGTTTATAAAATATTGTTTCTGACGCTTGCTGCATTTTATCACATTACACAGTTTTTATGATTATACGAGTGTATATGTATTTATTACGTATTTAATGTACGCTCCAATGTCGTAATGCTCTTTGAAATTTGTCAATGTGCTCGCCGCATCCTGCGAGGCAAATAAAGCAATTCTTATCTTATCTTATCAATTTCGAACAATCCTATGAAAGGCGCTTAAATGCATTTAGTAAAATGAATCGTGTAATAGCATATTCTTTACAAGTAAATACTAGGCCTCCTACCGAGAAATGTCAACGCATAATTCAATCATTCACTGCTGGATCTTACTTTTGTGGTTACTAGGAAGTCAAATTTATGACATATTTTCGGAGGTGCTTTGCAAACGTATGAACTTTCCCACATTTTAAATACATTTTGTGTGGCAACATTCAAAGGAGCACATCGAATTTCAATATGAGTGCAGTATCATGCAACAATGAGGCTGTGAATAACATTAGTATCAGCAATTGTACCTTATACATCGAAAGGAGCATTTAAAAAATTCACATGTTATGTAAATACCGCGTATTAAAATGTCTGGCAATGGTAAATATAAGTAGTGGTAGTCAATTGAGTGAAATCTTCCAAATACTTTTCCCATATTCCAATTCCCATATCAACAGCACAATGAAAACAATATCTAACGGAAATTCATCCTAATCAATGGCGATCTGCACCCGCAGACATGAAACAAAGAGACAATTGTCAACTAACAAGTAAGGGCTTAAACAAGTTTCGTAGACAACATTAAAATGTCTATCAAGAAATCTTAGAATGTGTTCTTCCATAGTTAGGTCTCTAGGAGACATTACACATTTATCGATGGATCTCATGATCGAGATGTTTTATGTTTTTCTAGGATTTATTATTGATGTTGACTTCATTAGACATCTTTGGAGTATCGATTTCAAGACAAAAAGCGATTAGCTGATGTTGAATATAGCAACTAACATCCATCTGTATTGTAAGTTTGTAAAGACGCTTATTGTTTCATTTTGCATTTGAAACGACAATGCTGCAGTTGATTTGGTGAGGAGCAGCAGTTTACGCATTCATACCGGCAAAAATGCACTTGAAACGGCAATGACGCACATTTTGTTCGACTTCTGCACTTTGAAATAGCATTGTCAATCTTGAAGGGACAAAACTCGTTCTTGACGGGTCAAACCTATAGAAAAAGCAATTTACTGAAATATGCATCGGTTGTAGATTCTTGCCAAAAGGCGATCTATTGAAAATTGTTTTATCAAAACATAAGATAAAGAGAAATGATGAAATGTTTGCAAAGTGCATTGTTATGCTGTCGGTATCGCACCGTTGTCAACCATTGTAAGCCGCCATCGTTTATACATGTAGTACCATGAAAAAGCATGTCCATACCACTCTACTGTTTTCAATGTCCATGATCGTTCTAGTCCTTTATTATTATAGTGTCGGATTTCTATGGTTCCTGCCGATATCTTCTTATTATTTTGATATTTTTTCTCATCTACTGAGTTATTCTACTTGCTTTGCATCTCAAATAAAGTTTCATCTCAAAAAGAAGATGCAAGTATAAAATGCTGTAACAACCGAATATAAATCTCGTAAAATTCACTACCCTTAACTCGAAGTATTCGTAACAGCTAAAGCTTCTATCTTCAACGCATATCATGACAACTTAGAAATTTTCACTTAATCCATTAGTAAGAAAGTACAATGCGCATCACATTTCCTTCCATGTCCTTTTTAGAGCTAATTGTTAATTTGATGATGAACTCAAATCTCTTTTCATGCTAATCATATTATAGGAAATCAAATGTGAGCATTTTGTTCACTAAAATGGAAATACACGTTTTGTTCTTATTTTGAAAACGTCTTGACGTCTTCAATTATAAAACTCTTTCACAAGAGAATCAAAAGAGATGAGCATCAATATTTTTGAAAATATGGTTGAAGGATTAAACGCACTCTTTGTCCTCTTGCCCTTTTAAACGATGCAATGAATATTCTGTTTTTCTTTAAGTAACTTTTCATATTTAGTCTCAAATATCTATAGTTCCACTGACATTGCCTCAAGCTATTGATTAATTAGCATTACCGAGTAAAGACAGCAACCTGAAAATTCTTCGACAGTAAATAATTAATGTGAAACAGTTCCTCTTCTCCGACATCCATATAATTTGTCAACATTTAGTACTTCAAAATTCCAATCTCGGATTCGAAATTTTTTATTAAAGGTCAGCTTCCGAGCGCTTCGCTCGTCTTCGGGAAGAACTCTGCCTCTACCTGCCCGAAGACGAGCGAAGCGTTCGGAAGCTGGCCCTTAATAAAAAATATTATCAATTATCATATTATCAAAAAATTTATTACTTTTCTTTATTTACACAGTGTTGTTTTCATAGGTTATATTGCTATATATCATATATGTGTTATTAATTATTTATACAGTGACAAGTTTCGATACTTAAGCAGCCTCGAAAGGTTCAGAAAGTTCCTCTCTCGATTTGTCAATGAATTTAAATGTCTCAAAAAGTCTCTCAAAAGACTTGACTTTATAGTTCAACTATACCCATGAGACGTCGCATGCTGTTGAGATTTTCCTTCGTCTAAATTGCCGCTTAAATGACTCCTAATTGATTAAAGGTCATTATCCCCTTTTCTCATGATGTAAAGTAAAGCACGGTTGATCGTAAAGAGAACGGTTGATGTATATGCGGTCGATAACATTTAAAGAAGTTAGAACGAGTAGTTGGTAAACTTTCCATCGTTGCAACTTTGCAAAATAACCTATTGCAATGATTGATTGAGCTCATCGCCAAGCTTGTCATTCTATTATCAGGTATCTACTGACAGAAATAAAAAATGCATCATCTTCCCCTATCAACTTGGCATTTCAAAAATTCATTCTCAGTATTTACTAGAAGATGGTCAAAGAAATATGACTTGGTTTTCATGCATATACGCTGTTCAGAATATTCATGATGCAAATTCAAGAATTAGATATTCGACGCTATCTCAAAAAGGCCTCGATTTTTCTGATGCACATTTTCGGCATATTTCGCCTCAAAGGCATTGAATCCATCCCATGTTTGGTTATGTTTCCATCGAGATAAAGTTCATCACAACATAGTATCGAAGCTGACCTTTGTATCATATACTTGAGTAGGTAGAAAACCGCGAAAAGATAAGCAATGAAGTTTGGAGTGGACACAGGTGTGTGTAATAGGACAGAACCAGACGAGGTCTGGAGAAGAGTGACATATTGAGTTCATTATATATAAAAAAAAGCATAAACATAAAGCATATAAATAAAGCTCCAGACAAAACCCATGTTCTGTTGACGATTCACAGAAGACTTAGTTCAATTGATGTTTACAGGCAAATTGGAGGAGTAGAATGCAAAATTGCCGTCATCATCGGTTTGTTTTCGTACTTTTAACTGCACAGAAGGACCTCGAGGAATCACTGTTAAGGTCGTATTCAAACTGAGATTCTATTTTCCCATCAATTTCGAGTTTGACAGCAGTTTTTGCTGAGATTACCTGTTGTACTTTGATCATACCCTTAACCATATTTTACCAGGGCGAATTGAGTTCCGAAAGCCTAGGAGATCCTGTAACCCCTCTGATTTCGATGCTCCAATTATTCAATCATTCCCAAATTTACTGTGCAACACAATTGGAACATCTTAACTCCAGCATAATGAGTTTTTACCAACTTGGTCATCTTGTTGCTGTAAATGGCAACACAGAATTTGAATTCTACTTTTTTTCAAAAAAAATTGATGTTATTAAGTATCTGTTCGAAATTGATGGTAGATAAATTTGATAAGCAACATGTTTTGATCATTAATGCATGAAAACGTCTTAAAGCCCCCGAAATATCGAGGGTGGTCAAAAGGCCGAACTTGTGATTTCGTAACTGCCGCAGTTCGACTCATAGAAGTAGATATTGCTCATTTCTATCACTAAGGTACTAGGCTAAGATGGAGAATTAAGTTGTCAGTTGGTACATTAAGCACAGTTTTATTCAATTTTTATTGCATATTACCATTCGAAAAAACGGAATGGTTAAAATAACCTCTTCATACCGTCAGTTCTCTGAACTCTGAAATCAATAACATCTCACTGTGGGCAGCCTCTTCAAATCTGACTTTAAATACTGCAAAGACAGCCGGTCTGGTTTACTATCGTGGCAATTTTAAAGAGTGTTGTTATGTTGAAGAATGTTGCATTTTCTAATAGTGTCCGCTTCTTGGGGATCATTTTGAATTGTTCTCTCAATTGGAAATCTCACATTGACTTCATAGAGAATGAGTGCTCTCAACGATTGTACATTTTGAGACGCATAAGATATTTTACTTCTGTAGAACAATTTATTCAAATTTATGATGTTCTCGTCCACTCACTAATGTGTGTAGAACAATTTATTCAAATTTATAATGTTCTCGTCCGCTCACTAATGGAGTATGCTTTTCCAGCTTTTATCGGATTATCTAGAGGTGACTCCTGTCGATTGCAAATGGTGCAAAAACGCTGCCTTAAAATCAAAGATTGTAGTGATGAATGTGATTTATCAACCAGAAGGACCACGGCTGCGATCAAAATATTCAATCAGATTCAGTGTGCTGAGACTACCATCACCAACGTTATCCCACATTGGCTGCCAGGTGGCAGGTTATCTGTACCTTTTTGCAGAACATCAGTTCGCACGAGCTCTTTTTTTCCCGGCCATAAGTATCCTCATGACTTCTACCTTTTAATATGATTGATTAATTGTATCTTATTTTATTTTGTCGTTTATTTATTGCAACCTAATAATATTCAGCGTCTTTCATGTGTAAAGTAACAATTTGATATGCATTTTTCGATTTCCAATTTGTGATTCATCTACATCATCTCTCTCTCTTTCTCACCGAGGTGTATGTGCTGACTGTTAGTAATTTACCGACAGTTTCATAAGCAAATCATGCCTAATCCAGAATGATCACAATAACATATTATAATGATGAATACTTCACAGGCATTTGAAATCTTTCGGGTAGGAATGTTTAAGCTCGACGACCATATTCTTGGAGGGCCTGTGTAGGCATGCATGTTGATTTAACATCTTCGTCATTGTGGAGTGATGAACAAGGAAGAGCTTGAAGAACAAATATACCGCATGCTTGTAGCCTAAAGGGGGTATGCATCGACTTTGTTCAGGACTTACACCAAAGAGTAAGCATGCAGTGGTGGAGTGTCGACTCAAAAAGATGTCAACATCAAAAGATTCAGTTTTTTGCGGAGATTACCTCCTGCGGTACAAAAAAACACATAAAGAAACTATTTTTGCAAATGCTTATATACTGGTGACGTGGAACCAACATATATGTAGTATGAAACTTATTAGATATCAAAAGGCATGAGCATTAACTAACAGGCATCTAAATTAAGCGGAAATTTGCCTGACACGGCTGTGATTACTTCAAAACTGCAAAAATCTGCTTATCTCACAAGTGGTGCTGGGTCTCAACTCGAGTTCATTTAACATAGTCGAAACTGTATACATGTACACATTGGGGATTCAATTAATACTGAGTTGCTACTCTTCCTAATATACTTACTCTATGACTATCACTCAAATGTCATCCATCAATAGAAGATACATTTTGTTTTCATGGGCAATAGCTGATAACACGCACTTTCCTTGAATTCATCATGATGTTCCAAGACTAGAAGTACCACAGGTATTGGCTCGAAAATGATTGTGGCGACCACATTAAATGAGTATTTGTACAAGTTATTGTATTTTTGCTACATATTACTGGTGTCTTCTGACCGATGATTTTGTGGTCTCGGTCAGACGGACATTATTAGCCGTTTTACGAGATATTGATATGATGATCATTGTCTTATAAAAAACTTCGCATGAATGATTGCATAATAGTTCTTGATAATTCTTGAGATTCTTGAGTTTACATAAAATCTGGACAAAAAGTGTGGTTTCGCAATAAATTGAAATTTTATTTATCCTTTTAACAATATACTATAAGCAATTACATTATTAATATATAATATATTAATAATAAATTATTCATAATTTGTAGTATATAAATAAGTAAAATATGAAATCTCAAATTGCTGAAAACTTTGTAAACTTATCCACGATCGCTTTCTTTATTCTTCAGGTGCTTTATCAACAATTATGAAGACATGAGATGATACAAATTTGAGTTTGTACAATAAATATAGCAAAGATATTACAGTTGGTTTAATGTGGGCGAAAAAATATAAATCAAATATCTTGTAGTGTCGTACCGATGCGGTCGCGTCTCTGTCACTCTTGTGGGCCTGGTTGATTTGTGTGGATTTCTCGGCTTTTGCTGGTCGGATTTTGGGGCGCTGTGTTGCTCTTAGTGTCCGCTGGGATTTGAAAGATAGTGTCATCGTCTCCCCGGTGTCCTTGATTCCTGGTGCTCTCACTTTGGGTCACTCCATTTTGATATGGTGATCGGTTGTTCGCTGTGTGCATTCTCTAGTCGCTTTGTGATTTGATCCGTCCGAGTGCAATATCAAAGCTATTGCACTATATCTATTGCCGCCGGTATCAACGTGCCAGGCCGCCGTGAAGGCCCCTTCAGACAGAGAACGGTTTACGGTTTTCCGGTTGGGCCCCCTTCATTATTGAAGAGAAACCGTAGGTCGTTCAGACAGAAGAGTTTTAATGACGGCAAATGCCCCTCGTCAACTTCAAAAGAGGTGTATCTACTGCAGTGGGAGATTGAATATCACAGTTCGTCTTCCTCAGAAACATATCAGATCTAATGAAAAGTTATATATTCATATATTCAAAATTGCTGAGTAAATACAACATTTCAATGAAAATTAACCGACTGTAGTCTTTCACTGTCCTGGTTAACCAATGAAATCATTTCAATTGTTATGCTACTTAAATCATTTGAAAGTGAATTATGACACTCTGATAATAGAAAATTAAAAATTATGAAAATCCTTACGCTCATCAGATTCATTGTATTACTGCGATTTATTTACACTGTAGATAACATGAATCGGTTCAGTAAATCGAGTGCAATCGTAAGTAATGACTTTGGTAATAAGCGTTTGTTAACTGTCTCCCCGCACACTTAGAGCATGAGGTTAGTTATCAAATGAGTTCTTTGATCTAGTTTTCTCAATACTTGACCAAAATTACAGAAATATACTTCATTTAGATCGAAATTTTATGGAGAATGCGATGGTATTATTCATTTTGCAATCAGAAGCAAAAATGTTTTTCCAAAATGAAAAAACCGCAGTTGAAATGGGTTCATACCCATTTGAGAGCACGGCAACCGAGCTGTATGTGAACGGCATCTGCGGTTTTATATAATTTAATGTTTAAAAATTTAGAGCTTTATGATAGAAATCGAGCATCCATTTAACTCGGCAGAAAATAGCCGCAAAACCGTGCTCTGTCTGAACGGGCCTTAACTTCGTCACTTGGAATTTTCACGAGATCGATTGCGCAATATGCGGTAGACAGGAGTTTTTTCAATTTCCGGAATTCGTACTATTTCTGAAAACTACATGTATATTGTTGTTGTTGGCACGGTGTGAAGGCTCTGAATCTGCATATTCACTGGAAGGTCGTGTGTTCGAGTCCTGCTTCTGCCAACGTCTATTGAATTTATTTTGACGTAGTGAATGAGTTTAGTGAAATAATCAAATACATGAAGTTGAAATTTGATTGGCTAAGTGATTTTCATCAATTTTCTTTTGAGATGCCTTCGACTTCAACGCCACCTACAAAGAGCACTCGACCAAATTGCACATCCGTCATTTCTATCAGCTTAAGTGATATTAAACGCCTTCTTACCGAACAGAAGTCAGAAATCATATCTAAGTTGACATCCGAGATCACTGAAGTTTCTGATCATTTGTGTGAATCAACTGAAAGAGTAAAAAGTATCGAATGTTCTCTGAAGAGTATATTAGTATATACTATATAGTATATAGTATTAGTATCAATGAAGAGCTTGCACAACATGACAAAATGATAAATACTTTGAGACATGAAATGGATAATTTTACTAATAACTTTGGTAACCAGATTTTCAATGAAGTTGACGAAAGCAATCGTCGGTTGAATAATATCATAGTGTCAGGCATTGAAGAAATTCCCCAGGGATCTATGATTGACAAGCAGAGAAGTTATTTTGAACAATTGTCAAAGCTGTTGGATGAAACCCAGACTCAATTTTCAAAAACTGATATTGTTAATTGTCAACGTATTGATCGATCTGTTGGTGAGAAAACGCGTCTGTTGCGTGTAGTCCTCAGTAATCAATTACTTGAGGACACTGTTTTGCGAAACTCAAGGACTTTGAATACCTCAAGCAATTACATACACGTATACATGAATCCTGATCGAACCAAAGTACAACTTTTTTGAACAAAAAAGAGAAGAATTGAATAAACTGCGAAATAAATGTAATCCAGCATCGTTCTGATTTGAACTCAAGAAATTTTCATAACGCATCCATTATCCCGACTGTTGTCCTTTTAAATGCCCGATCCATTTGCCCTAAGATTGATGAACTATCTTCTTCCTGAGTCATCTATTAGCCCTGGCATTGTGGTTACACCAAAAGTTGACTACATTCGGATATTTCTGATGATTTGGTGGCAAGACAACTTCAACATTAATCGTTGTGACAGAGTTAATCGTATGGGCGGTGGAGCATGTATTATGGTCACTAAGAATTTGAATTGTTCTCGAGTAGTGCATTATCCTTCTCCTTGTAGTATCGTATAAATTATTTTTAAAATTCCTGAAACTGAAGTTGCTTTTGATTGCTGTGTACGTTCCCCCTAGCTTACGATCTGCTGATCTGAACGAAATTTCTGATTATCTTGTACAAGTTATTGATGAAGAATGATCCTTTTTCCCGACTTGAATATTGCGTTATGTGTAGATTCAAATCATTTCGATGCTACTATGTTCGAGCAGCAATTTTCTTTCTATAATTGTGCTAGATCAATCACTCGACAAGGTTCCTTCCTAGACCACCTTTGATTGAGTGAGAACTTACGTAACAATTATCATGACAGTGCTGCGATAGGTCCCCCACTTGAATCCTCCGACCATAATACCATTGTTCTACATGAAAAATGTTATGTACCTATCGATAGAGTTGTAAAGCTGTGGGATTTTCGAAGCTCGAACATTGATGGATATCAGTATTATTATCCATTGCTGAGTTTGACATGATTTTGATTTCAGACTGTGTCGATAAAGCATGTGTTAATTTTTATCATTTTTTATTCACTGTTATGTCATTCATTCCTTATAAGTATGTGAATATGACAGATCGAGATAAGCCTTGGCTCACAATTTTACTTAAGTCTCTAATTGATGACCGATGGACTGCTTACAGCACAGAAATTGACAACAATAAAACCTCTAGAATGGAAATTAAGCTTCATGCAATGCACAATAACGGCACATAAATCGCACGCATTTTCACTTAGATGCACCTGCTAACGTCTGTATCATTGGGTTAGAATCAGTCACATGAGTAAATCGAAGCTTTTCATGCCCCAACTTAGTTCCCCCGGATGTGCCGCGACCTTGAGTCAATTTCCATTCTAGCGAACTTCAGATAAACAGTTTATTTCTATGGCTTACAGAGAAAGAAATTGACAACTCTACGATCATTACAAGAAACCATAGAAATCCGATTAATATTATTGCGCGTTAAGGGGGTGTCACACGATCCGATAAGTCGGGCGGACTTATCCGTCGGACTTATCGGAAGGGGTGTCACACGGTCAGACATGGTATGATCGGATGTAGGAAGTCTGATGAGTTGGTAGGATGGCGATATTCAACGAGTTGAATATTTTCATCATACTTGACCTTCACTCCATTATCTCATTGGTCGCCCATGTCACCTCGCGTGCACGTGATAATGGCGTGAGTGGCAGCGACGGCATGATCACAATGTGATTCATTTACGAGGGAGCGCTTACTCATAGGTTTTATCAGTTTGTAGGACCGTCAAGTCTGTTCTACTTGTAGGATCGTGTGGCACCTTTCTTCCCATTCGATAAGTCCGTCGGATAAGTCGGACAGATAAGTCCGTCCGACTTATCGGATCGTGTGACACCCCCTAGAATGGCCACAACAATATCGCAGAACACTACGCCGTGGTTAAGTCGTGACTATAGCAACGGTACACTTGTGAGTCATTTCTTAACCGTCAACAAACCCCAGCTGTCCATTCTAGTAGTGTTACTTAAACAAATGAAATAAATCGGATTTCTATGACAAGAAACGATCCAAGACAGAGATCATAAAGGCAAAGTCAGCTCGGGCAAAACGGCAATGGAATTCCCCAAAGCATGTAAGGAATGTCGTAAATGAGATTCGTGGTCGTTCCCAACCCAATGAAATTGAAAAACTTATATATAAATGAGCTTGGGAACGTAGTCTTTAGTCCATTCAATACAGATCGAGTTAAACAAGAATATGAAGGAGAGTGGTGATGGTGCATTGCTTGACATACAAGACGAAGTTTGGTCGCCTAATTTTGCTGTTTCTGATGTGTTCACTATGAATTGTCTCATTTGGTGATAAAATCCAGTGGTAGTGACGGTGTCCCTACTCGACTTTTGCGTGAGGGCGCATTGTGGCTAGCATTGCCTATTCATTGCATTTTTACGAGCTCGTCACAATTTGGCATTCAATTTGGCCTTGTCATTCTTCACAGCAAGAAGTAATGAATTCTTTGATTTCGGCGACTTCTTGAATCGTTCCCACGTTTTCTTGAAGTGTTGGTGAGATGCTTCAAGCCCCTGTTCTCCCATCCAAGCCAAACCAGGATTTAGCAATGGACAAATACTATCAAGAATGGAGACGTATTGGCTCACATGTGTAACCATATGTACTTTCAAGAAAGTTCGCAGTCCGGTTTGTTCAAAAGCGACGAGAAAATCAATTACTGATTGTTTCCAGTCACTTTCACGTCGGATCCCACCACATTTCTTAAGAAAACTCCCGAAGTATTTCAATGCATTGAAATAGGAAGTTCTTGAAATGCATGACGGGAATTTCTCCAAATTGTTGAGAATGGCTCTTACTCCCCTTCCTTCAAGGGCATTTCCGTGGTAAGGAGTTCGATAAGCTCCAATTTCATTCAAAACATCATCCACTTCTTTCTTCTCATCATTGATAAGATGTTCCGTCATTTTGTCGAACAAATTTTGACCAATACCCAATGTTATGTGCAGAATTGGCGGTGCACATTTGTATAGAATCGGAACGTGATCTTCAAACAAAGAATCTGAGATGCAGTTGTAACATTCTGAAGCATGTTTTGCCACTCCTGAGAATTCCGTTTGAAAACGAATAAGATTCTCTTGATGGAAATCTCCTGTACGCTGAATGAAGTTGTCATCGTCGTCATGCAGATTACCATGTTCCCAGATGCAAAAGACTCAAGGGAATTTGGCGTTGCCGGTAGACATCCCTGAAATCAGTTGCAGGCATTTTATGTCAGCACTCAATACAACCGTGAAGATGGGATTTTCAAAAAGAGCGACGAAGCATGATAGCATAAGAAGCTTCAGTAGATTACACCGGGATTCAGGAACATCCGTCAAGCATACAAGCAGAAGGTCGGAGACAGAGTTTGAAAACTCCGGCTTCTTGACCACCTGCACACCGATCTTCAAGAAATTCTGGCCGTGATTAATACCAAATTTCACGATAACTCCGTCTTCATCTTCCAAAATCCATGGACACCAGTTGGAAATCATCTCAGGTATATCATTTGCAAATAATCACCGTCTTTGTCACAAGATCGCCAGCGGAATTTTCCAATTCCATATCGTGACTTTCAAAGAATCGACCGACCGTTGCATCTCTATCCGAGTACAATTTCCGTATGCATGGAAACTTAATTCCGGGTAATTTGTATCCACCTGTATGGGAATTCAGTTGCTTCAACACGTTATTCGAAACTGAAGGCGAAACGGCTTTTAAGCCTACCATGCTTTTCTAAGGAACTCTCTTTGTTTCATTTCTATTGATTTGCGGAGGAGAAGATATAATTATCTTCCTCGGAGGACCACCGCACCCACTAGTAGTGGGAAGGGAAAGAACTCGTTCATCAGTTTCATCTGTGTCACTGTCATTTTGCGATTGGCGGGTAACAGTAGCACTGAGCAAGTCAAGATCAGAGACTTGGGAATTATCGATAGCGTTGATCACATTATTGACAACATGACTTTTTGCGACCGAGCATCGGTGCTTTGCAGAATACTGTTTTTCAGCATTATTGAGCTTTTTAAAGCATTTTCCGCAATACATTTCAGCAGAAGTCGACCGTATATCAGTGGAATTTCTCTTTCGACCAGCTATAATTCTGCCAGACTTTATTTCAGTGATGTTTCTTCTTTCATTCATGTAGTTATCCAACTTTTGACACAAAGTGCATGGTGTATCAACATCGCACCAAGCCTTATTCCTAAGTTTGAATTCTTGGTCGAACATGGCTTGTTGTGATGCTGAACTTCTGTCTGAGACACGTTTTCCCGATTTAAGCAATTGTAAGTAGGTCCGGCAAGTTCCACAGATCACAGAAGGCATGGCATTTGGATTATCCAAAGAGATGCCAATTTCCCAATGCTCTCTATAGCACAATTTTAGATCGTCGGTTATTGGGCGAAGTTTGCTTGTCGGGTTCACTTTTCCACATCGCCGACAGATTCTTCTCAACGCCTCTTCATGCTTGGCCGTACGGAGTCAGATTCCATGCTGAAAGGAAAAATTGATGATTTTACTAAATGTATTACTTTCAAGACAATAATAGTACTGAGGAAATAAGAACCTTACGTTGCCTGAGTGGCCTAGGGGAGGGAATAGGTGTATGGCTATCGCTTAAATATCGTGGGTTCGAATCCCGCAGGAATCTTTTTTCCAAAATTCAATCTATAAGATAAGTCGTTTGGATTTTTTCACCATCTAATCACGTGTTTTGATTTGCAAAAGTTGTAAATACAAGTATACATGTTTTGTATAGTACATTATTGTTAATATTATTATAAATATTATAATTATAAATATAGTTAATGTCGTCCTACACTGCATGATTCCCTATGATGATTTTATCCGTAAGCTACAGTATAGTCTCATCTACATGAAGGTTATTTATCGTAAATCATTACATAAATCACTACACATAGAATAACATAACGTAGAATAACACACGTAAATTATCCTGGTTCATGTATTAAGTTGAACATAATGTGCACAACCTAAAATCTTGAAGCCCATGATTGATAAATGTAATCGATTTCTATTTAAACCCAAAAGCCTTATAGCTTGCTCTAATACAAAGTATCTAATCCAGATGTTTTATTATTCCAAAATGATTTGCAGCTTATTTAGATATATTTAGACACAAAATATTGCTTACCTGATTAAACCGTGTAATCAGCGGATGAAAACGAAAGTTATAGTCTAACAATTGATTTTTTCAACAATATATTGATAGGAGAATTAATTCATTTAAACAAAATATGTAATTCGAGACAAACGTGAAATATGTAAGCTTATTCATGTGTTGAAATGAAACATGAAAGAAATGCATTGTCACTATTGAAAACAATTCACAATAATTTACGATTTTACCAAAGTAATGCAGATAATTTGAAGGTTACTATAAATGTAAAGTTATCCATTATATACTTACAAAAGTTGTGTAAATATTTCAAAAACTACTCGACAGAATTACCTGCAAATTTGATATGTTATTTTTAAAGACTCAATTAACAAATTTGTAAACTATCATCCTTGGTATATTTTTCTAAGACACCTAGATAGCTTGACGTAATACACTACTCATACTACTGATAAACGCATAATTTTTTTGCATAACGACTCGACACAAATTGTTGAAAATTCATGCATTAATTGCTTGATATGTCTTGAATATAAATCTAGCGTTTCATCCTTGGTATATTTAATTAAGTTGTTGTAATGCGTACCTTACTACTAGTATATTAAAAAGAGTTATTTTTATACAAATAAGTAGTTTGTGGAGCAACTACTCGACCAAAATTTATGAAACTTCGTAAATTTGCAATTCAAAGCATAGCAATAAAAACGACACTTGAAACTTACTTGGTATATTTTTTTGTAATGCGGAATTCAATGCACATTTATTAGTAGTATGGAAAAACGGAGTTTTTTGCGATTTTCTCAAAATCTACTCGACCGAATATGGATTTATTTTCAGGGGAAACTACAAAGGACTGATGCATACTAAATCTGAAGTGTCAAGTCTGGTATATTTTTTGAGTTATTTTCGAAAAAAACCACATGTGAGTTGTTAAAGCACCTGAATAATAAAGAAAGCGCTCGTGCCTAAGCTTACAAAGTTTTCAGCAATTTGAGATTTAATCACTTACTGATATTTATTTTACCGAATATTGCGTTTATCTCTAATTGTTTAGTTTTATATACAGGGTGTCCGTAAATTCGCTTGACTTTTACTCGTAAATTGAATATCTACGAGATATATATATAATATCTCGTACATGAGTAAACAATAGATGTTTACGTCAGAAACCCTGTTGTATTACGCAACATGAAGGGGAATTTACGAATCCAACAATAAGAAATGAATATTCGATTATTTAACTGCTTAAATTTTACATTCTGCATGGAGTCATTTTTGTAATGAATATTATATGTGCAATTATAGTTATTAAGCTTTGGTGAATTCATTTCAGTTTCAGTAAATGTTTAAGTCAATTAGCCGTGCTGTTAATTATGTCAATTAACCTTACCTAGGGCCATAGCTCAAAATTTTCCCTATTCAATTCTATGAAACTTTCATCACCAGCCATGACGACATGCTTAGTCATTGATTGATTCATATCGTATCATCTTCAATTGAGAACGTCAAATTAATCAGCTTTCATGGCATAGAATTGCCAGCCATATCCCATATCCATGACGTGATGTTTTCGCTAACCAATGACAAAGACGCGTGTGTCAATCAATAGTTCAAGTCTGTATCATAAAGTTTCCTCATGCTATGTCCGAAATCTCAATGTGAAGTGGTACGATCGCTGCCTCTCGTATTCACAATGGATCTTCAGACTCGGATAGAGATAGTTCAGTGCTTCTATGCATCCAATAGAAGTGCTACAGCTGCCCTTCGAATGTTTAAGACTCAAAGACGCATTCACAAAGATCCTTTTACAACAACATCGATTGCAAATATCATCAATAAGTTTGAAGAAACTGGCAGCGTTCATGATAAACCTCGCAGTGGCCGTCCTACAATGGATGACATGACAATTGCCACTGTGAATCGCGTCGTCGAGGAGACTAGTTCAAAATCAAAGCTAGGAGTCACGTCAGTTCGCAAAGTGGCTGAAGAGGTTAGTATCATTTCAAAGACAAGTGTCCATAAAATCCTTCGGTATGAACTAAAACTTTACCCGTACAAATTACAAGTCGTGCAAGCAATTGAGCCAATTGAGCATTCTAAATGTGCATTGAGACTCGGCGATGTATGTATCTTCACATTTCTTGAATGTTATAAAATATACCATTTTCTTTATGAAACATAGGCTTTTATTATTACATAAGCAATTTTTCATGCACGGTAGCTTAGATATTACTTTTAATTGTGTGTTGCAAAAGGAGGTGGAGATATGAATGTAGGCATGACCATTTGTACAGAGATCTTTCTCAATTCTGCTAGAACTTTTTTCGATTGAACTCATCATTTATATAAGGTACACGAAGGTAAATTGTGTCTTCATTTGATTTCTGCTTTAATTTTGTGAAGTTGCTCTTATGCACACCAACATATTTGCCAATTATCTGAATAGGACAATCATTTGAAATAAATCTGCTGCGTATTATCTTAATGCCTTCTTCAGCGTTGGAATTATTGGAGCAGTTCCTATGCACACTGGGACTTTTTGATTTCAATAGATTGATTTTACGTGTGAATGGTGTACGATGTGGCCTATAGTACATCATTCTAGACATATTTCTGTCTTTTAAAATTGGTGAGCTGCGAGACCTCTTACGGGTCACTACTTGTGGCCCTCTCTCCCAACTTGGTTGCCACCCATTATCAGCATTCTCCTAACAGTGGATTTATAATACATTCACAAGCATAACAGTGGCGAATGCGATTCTGAATATTTTGAGATTCATAGACTAGAAGTCTACAATTAACCTAATTTGCATTTTTTTCTCTTTTATAGACAATTTTTCATCAAAAATTTGATTATTTCCATTAAAATTGAGAGCAGGTGAAACTCATAGTCTATTTATACTGAAATTATGTCTACCCTATTAATTAAGGCGATACTCTATTTGTAAATGTTTGGGTAAACAACAATTTTAAACACAAAATTTCTGTGGCAGCCTTGCACCGCTGTTGACACTGCGTTTCGCCTTGTAAGGGTTCGTAAGTGCGGCTCGGAATGGCCCACACTAGCTTCAAATATCTATAACTTGCACTCTATAATCTTTATGATTATCAGCCGCGCGGCATAGCCAGGATAGATAAGCACAGAACTGCCCGTTGTGTAGTCCCTTGCTCAGCCATTCCAGATATTTCAAGCTACTTTGAGCAATTTCGAGCCGTACTGACGAGCGCCTGTATGCGCAGGGTCTATTGCTGCCACGTAGTTTTTTGTGTTTTTGTGCTTATTAAATTGTTCAAGTCTGAGAGCATCTTCCTATTCTATGCCCAGGCGATTTGGGACTAAGCAATATTCATGATTAGCAAATCAGCAAGTGCAATTGTGTTCATAGTGTGCATGCTAAATGTAATCATTGTTGTCCATATATTTGCATGCACTCATGCGGAGCTATAATATCGTAGGACCTACTGCGTTTTGACTGCCTTGACAGCATATAGGCCTATGATCCGCATAAATGGTGTATACCTGGCCTGTGCGAACGTGTTTAATACTATGTGGGGAGCTCCCAAAGACAGTTCACACGGCAACTCTGTCTAGCTCTCAGGAACGAGCACCCGCGCATTGCAATTATCTCAAACAATGAAAGAGTAAAAAGAAACGTTGGTTTTACCTCAAGTAAATTTCATTCAGAAGTCATTTTGCAAAAATTCGCACGATTCCTGGTCATTCAAGAATCGCGCGATTGATTCCGTCGCACGATTCATCGTACGGAAATGACTAACTGCTACCGCACCTGAAGCATAGGTGAGACCTACATGTAATAAATTTGGGGTTCTCAAGCGACCTACAGTGCTACGTTGCCTGCATGTAGGGGGCGGGGAGAGATGCACTCGATGTAGGCAAAAAATAATCGAAAAGTAGACAGTGAGAGAATTGTTCTAGCGATCTACACTGTCGATTTAAACGATAAATTTGTGTTCTTGATGCACGCTCAACTCACCTACGTGCTCTGGGAAGACAAAAAACGTGTTATGGAAGTTTTGATCACGACCCCCATTCACCGCAAGATTCATTTTTTTCTGAAGTATTCATTTATCAACTTTATTAGAGTCGGTGATTTCATGTTAGGTCGATATTGCTGACATTGTTTTTTCTTCTCAAGTCTTAACAACTTAGTCAACTCTGATAGTCAATGGCGCAATGAAGAAATCTTACACAAGGCCTGAAATTTTGTCTTCATGCGTATTTTCAGCGGCATTCTTGAAATCCGTCTTATGATTGATATTTTTTACTTACTCAATTATTGTAGGACTCTCTCAGTTACCCATTGACGTCTTACGATATTTTCCTAACTTTAGTTTAATTTGCAGCACGAAAATATTTTCATCCTGATATATTTTGCTCTTTAAGTCGTGATAAAAAAATGGATTACTTACATGTATATTTTCGTCCCTTCCTTCCAGAGAACCGGAACATGCCTTCATAGTCATTCACTTCATGCCATCTTAATACAATCACTCATTTAAATTCATGAAATACTATCATCTCTCATCACCTTTTTGCTTGTCATTTGTACGCATTTTCACATTATGAAAAGTATAAGTTTTTTATTTCTGATTTCATGCTCTGACCTTGATACTGAGTATTGAATGATCTGAGAAATTAATGAGTAGGCTAATTTTGATAGTTTCATCGGAAGGCCTATTTACCATTTGTTGATCCACATGAAGAATCAATTTCCTCAAGATTTCGAAGTGGCTTCAATTCAATGTGTTAGGAAGAAGAAATCATCAGTCATTCGATGTTTCTTGGAATTAGAAAATAGAATTCATATTCCTAATTCATGAAATTGTAATGTATTTTTTTCTTCAGTAAACTCCTCAGATTTATGCACACATTTACTTTTTAAACTTCAGGTCTGAAATTGGTTGATTTTTTAGCTGTATCCTGCATTTCAGTAATCGTCTTGCTGAGAAACAGCTGTTAATCAACAAATTAAATTCGTCCAAAGTGAGTGTATACTGTTATTCCAAATTACAAATATAAAGCATTCGTTTTTCGAAAATATTTTCAATTTTTCTCAACAGTGCAGAAGTAAATAAACATTGTGTCATCATCTCACGCTACCAGATGTCTACATGTATGATTACGATGCTATGAGACATAATCGATGATTCTGTAAAAATGTGACGAAAACATATCATTGAGGCAGTTCAGGCAGAAGAAGAGACTGGACACACAAGAATAGATTCTGACTGCACATATGATTGGAAGAAATTTCTGCCAATGGAAATCCAGGAATATTTCAAAGTTAACTAACAGCGCGGTTTGATGCAAATGAATTCAGTTTCATCTGAAGCACATATTCTACGACCGATTCATATAGTGGATTAATTGCTTTTCATCGAATTCAGATTAATTTTTTCGTAACCGCTTTTCATTTAGTGGGTGAGTTATCCTTTTTCTAGGCCTATGTTATGCTTGTTGAATATGTGCATTCTGCACATTCACAGAAAATAAGAGTCACTAGGTGATTCTGTAAAGTTATGTGATCAGAATACTATCAGCAAAAGAAGCTAGATTTGTTAGAATAATCTAGATTTCCGTAGAAAGCTTCATACACTGTATTACCTCTTTATTGGCAACATAGCATCAGCAGTGCGAATGCAGAAATCGTAGCAGTGACGACTAGGCGACCACTGTCTTTCCATGGGTTTCCTGTTTGACTATCAATTACTTTTTTGCTTGTATTTTGTGTTGAGGTTATCTACTTCCACAATTGCCGAGGTCTCTAAGTTTCCACTTCGTCATAGAAAAAGTTGGCTAACTCTAGACCTACTTAAGTGTTTCACACGTCTAAAATTGTGATTTAAGCGTTGTAATGAACCAACAATTAGGATAATTTGATTTTTTTAGTGTATGCGAGATTTTCTTGCAAAACACGCGATAGGTTAATGCTCAAGCCTTAGCGTCTCTGTCCGTCTATCATTGGTCCGGCAGTCAGAATGAGTTTCTGCAGGCAAAACGGACAAAAATGAGTTTTAACAGAATGATTTACATCCCATGGCTATTGCGCATCTGCGTGTCTGCCAAATTGTACCTGATACCTCTTTGTGTCAAACAGAATCAAATAAATCCATACAGATCCAATGGGACGCAGATTGAGGTTTCCTGAGAAATGAGATTTTTATCTTTTCTCTGATTATGTGAGAAGTATTCAACCTAGAGCCACAGTTTTTGACATGTAAAATCTTCAGGTCATTTCCTATCAAGTTCGAGTGCCTTTGTCTTTGATGCTAGTCACACTCAGATTTAGCAAGCTTCTTGAAGTCAGCAAACACATCATTTTCGAAAACTTTAACCAAATTTAACAACATTCTCACATACATCATCTATCAAAGGCACATGACACACGCATGACAGGAAGTGACTTGTAGACGTCCTATTTCAAAAATTGTGGTTCTAGGCTTTATTGCTTGTCATTTAATCATAGAAAATATAGAAAATCTGTTCTTATCGATTTCTTTAATCTGTTTCCCAGTGGATTTACATGAGTTTTGCTTTGATTCTGTCTGGCATGAAGAGGAACCAGGTAGAACTCGACAGACGCGCAGATTCGTTATAGTCTGTCATAGGGTGCAGGCCTACATCCGTCTGTGAAGGTCTCATTTTCTGCCTCGTTCCCTGAAGAAACTCACTCTGGCTGCCGGATTACATTGGTCACATGAGAGGCTCTGGGGATGATGGATGAGGTTCAAAGTTGTTGAATGGTTGGTCGCAGAGATATTTATCATCAATTGAATGCATCAGAACGTAGATATGGATTGCAAAGCATTTTTCTCAATGGCAGCGAGAATTCCTTTGACTGTAAATTGCATGCAGTCATTGACAAAAATTGCAATGACGACAGGATGACAAAAGAAACGGCAACAATATAATATTCAATTTATTAGCAGAAGTTGTCGAAAATGTATTGAATCCCATTGATAGTTGATGGATTTCGCGATGATTTGAATAAAATGAGAATGTTTATCGTTTCTCTCCAACTTTTTTCAATATGCGAGTGATTAAAGCGGCTGTTACGCTCGCGTACAGCCGCTTTAGCAAAATTTTGCCATTGATAAAGCGGCTGGTACGCGAAACGTCTGGCGCATAACATCTGCCTTTTTATTCAAATCACTCGCATATTGGAAAAAAGTATTGGGGAGAGACTAACGATAAATTATTGTTTTTCTCATATGAATCCCATTGAATAGATTGTTCAGTGATTCCAATGTCAATTAGTTGATGACGCGCAAATTTAATCATAATTGATTGATTGCTGATAAAGAAATTTCTGTTTGAATTTTCTGTTTCCGGAATAAAGTTATAAGTCTACATCACTCTGATATCAGTGGATGATTTTTAAGCCTCTCTATATAGACTCAATGAATTATCCGGAAAATCACTCGATCAGATAGGAAGTCGACATGAGAATTTCTGGAACTTGTTTTGATTTACGCTCTCAAAAATCCACTGCTCCAACGAAAGCCTGTATCAACTATCTGCGGCAACAGGACGCGGACACACACGCACATCTCTATTACCTTGTAGTACATACACTATTTCTCATTCGGGGAAATTGCATCAAATATCAAAGTCATCAACCGCTAGATGACCAATATCTGCTCAGCAACTTTCTAGGATTCTTCAATCAATTCATCGTTGCAGGTGTAAATCACAGCTAATTTACAATGTATATTAAGAAATCAGATTCTTCCTGAAGCAGGGAATTAATTGATTGCTTTGTAAAATCAGTTTTAGTTAATTTGATTGCTTGTGTGTACCGATTTCAAATAAATAATTGGAACAGCAATATAATTGAAGTGAATCTTTTAAAATCCCTGCTTGCTAGAGTTAAATAAAATATGTGAAAGTAAATTAGGCCTGCTTTCGAAAATATCAGGAAAAAATTCCATAACAATGTCACTCTTGAATTGCAATATCTACGAATAACTTGTAAGAAGATTGACATTTCAATACTATTGAGTTCAATTATCGTCTCAATGATTTCAAACTGTTAACGTACATTTCTTCTTCCATCCGGAAGAAACTGATGAAATTAAGAATTCGTCGATATTCACTATCAGCCACCTGCATATAAACAAAGATCTATTTTTGAAAATCGGATCTGCAAAAAATCGAAAAGCAAATTCATCATCGGCAACCGCGCATTATTTCATTTTTCCATTCTTATCTACAAACACATTAAATGTTGTAAGTCAACTTTTTTATTACACAAATCCATAAACTCTTGGAATAAGTCCTGAATTCTGATTTGCTAAAATTTTGCAGATTTATCGTGTATTACCCACACTTGAATTTTCATCCGTTTCGTTATGTTGTTATTTTATCTTCAACGTTCACTTCATTCATATAGTCTTAGTTTATATTGTTGTTAGTTGAGGAGAATTACATATTTTCAAGAGAATTACGAGATATTATTCATATCTATTAATAGGCCAATTGATAATTAATAATGATTAATATCATTATTTATCATTATTAGCATTCTATTCATTACTAGTATTCATTACTTAGTATTCTATCTTCATTACTAGTACAGTATTCTAATATACTGTACTATTTATTTTCTGATATAAGTTTCTCATTCATTTACTAGCTGCATAAGCATACATTTCATTATTTATTTTTTTGAATCAAGTCTATTGATTGAGTCTATTTGAGTTAAGTCTATTGACTAATTCATTACTTCATTCAATTATATTTTGAATTGTATCTTTACTTTTGTTTTTCAAACTTCACTTGCGCATAAACGAAGGAAAGAATGTAGACCTATGATCAGAAATAAATTGACAAATGAATTAATTTTCAAAAATGATTAAGTTGAATATTTGTTATCACACTGTTACACTGTTATCGAACATGATTTTGAGATACTTTTGAAGGATGGAAATGTAGCATCGGAGCTAACTTTCATGCAGTTTGTCTAGCTTTCTATTGTCTTAATTAATTATTTCTGGGTGAATTTCTTTTCCTTGAAGGAAAAGTTTTAGTCGATTTCGAAAACTCAACAGATTGAATGCGGGTGGCTCAATTTTCACATGTTAGGATCCGTATCCGCATCTTTTGAAATAATTTATTCGCAGCTGCGAAGATGTGGAAATTGAATATCTTCTGTAGGTCACGAGCAAGTGAACTGGTGCACTGTGCACAAACCTGCAGTAGTTCTGAGTATAGGATCAGTCTACGTAAATATGGTTCAACCTATTTTTGCGATCACTATTATCATTCTTTATGCATCTTTCATTGGTGTTTAGATGGTTTTAATCATAGAGGAATTAAATGTCTTGGAGTTTACTGAAGCGCGGAAGGAGACGGCCAATTTTTCCTGGAGATGGTTTCCTGTCTCGCCTATGAAGTCATGACAAGTCAAGAGAGCTTAGTTAGATCAAGTCATAGAGTAAGTATATTAGGTAGAGTAGCAACTCAGTATTAATTAAATCCCCAATGTGTATGCAGATCCGATTTTATTAAATGAACTTGAGTTGAGACCCAGCACCAAATATGAGATATGGGAATTGTTTCAATTTTGAAGAAATTATTGAGGAATTGACTGATCATGAAAGCAATACAGAAGGAATAATGGTATTTTACATATCTCCCGTGTCATGTAACAACCTTGGGAAGAAATGAAGCATAAATGTAATGAGTAATAAAGTCATGCCGATGAAATTTGAATCAGAAACTTGAAATTTCAGCCAAGATAAGATAAGATAAGAGGCTCAATAAATCTCACCTTTTACATAAACACTTGGATCTTAATGCGGTTTATGAATCTTCCTTGATAATCAGGTCAATCACCGCTTAATTAAGATGCCTGTTAGTTACTCTTGAAAAAAGCAATTCTTTGTTGACTTTAGTATTCGAAATGACTTGATAACTAAGAAATAAAACAGACATTTGATGAGCCAATGATCCAACGATTCATCCGTGACTTGCTAGAGAGGCGGATGCTAATGCTACCAAGGTAGCCAACACTGACTATTGCGAGTGTGAGTAGCATGATACATGCGATACAGTAAATTTATGAATAGCATTTTATCGACGTATCAGGTGCGCACGATCTTTCACTATTAATTGGAACTTGTTCAATTGAAAAGAAAGCGATGTTGATAAAATTATGTAATGAACAGACAGAGAAAGAATTTAGGGGCCTAACTAAAATGCTTTTAAAAACTAAATATCTCCATGCTTTTAAACCCGCGTTCTAAATTAGTGAGTGAGTGTAGTGAAGCAGGATGGGATCCCATCAATGATGGCTGTCCATCAAGTCTTAAGTTAGTGATGCAGGTCACACCCACTTGTTTTACAGCATCTTCTAGCAATTATTCGCACGCAGTTTGTCGACGACGAAACTTTGTGTGACGCTGCGTTGCTAGCCGATGATGATTTCCATTCAAATGTGGGTAAATATATAGATTTATACAACAATTGTCTGAATCTGAATAGAAAAGATGATATGCAAAGGGCATTTTTAACATTCAGACGTTGTAAGAAGAATGACGGAATCAGGACTGAATGAAATCAAAAACAATGACTGTGATTAACAATTATTTTGAATGATGATGAATCTGTCAATGACTGTCTCTACGCGCCTTCTATTGACCTAGATTTTAACACGATAATTATTGCAATTATAAAAAACAGGAAATTCTTATTAAAATGTTGAACTACTTTCCTAACATTGAATGGCAAATTGCATGTGAACTATTTAGTTGACAGATAAACTAAATTTCAAAAAAGAATAGAGAATGATGTTAGGTCTCCATCTTTGTATAAAAACAATAAATAAAATCATAACTTGTCACGCCTTAACATTTAAACAGCTTGATATTTCAACATGTGATGTAATGAAATGATTGTTTGAAGCAAGATTGTAGCAAAAAGTATTCAAAGCATGTCGACAAAGTTTCGTGAAGTACATAAGTCTGGTGTTCCATCTTATAGAAATTAAGCTTGATAATCATTTCTTTAAATGCGCTGTTTAAGACACAGTATCATTATTGAAGATGCACTACGCTATATAGCTGTATTGAACCTTTTTAGTGCGAGTATCTTATTCGAAATTGCAGTATTGAATGTGCATTGTACTCTTCATATCACTATTATTATAGAATGAGGTTTTTTTAAGTTTTTTGGATATTCCCATGATGCCCTGTAGGATCTCATCTCATCTCTTGTACACCTTGTCATATGCCATCGGCTCGGGAATAGGTCTTGCACAACTACCTCCACACATCTCTACAAATAGCCGGCACGGCACCTTGCCGAGCACGTGATGCTGAGGAATTCGCTCGCTCATGCCTTCATCTTCTTCCCAGACATCCATGTGTCCTGTGGCGAACGTGGGCAGTTCACTCTGTGAGTCGCTTCTTCCTATCGTCGCAGCAACGGCTGATGTGTCCCTCCCAAGGCATAGAATACTTGCATGTAATTCGTACTTTTTCATGTATCAATTGATTTCATTTCGACATTCACTGTCTAGTCTCATTATAATACAATTTTAAAGATAATTGATGAAGCTATTTTTACTATTATGGAAGTCAACCAATGTGACCTAGATGTCTCATAATGGCTATTGTGCTCAAAGATACAAAGGAGTTGTGAAGATTTTAGTCGAGAAACGCATCATAAAATCTAGAAGAATTCATTGTTTCATCAATAAAATCGATGAAGGGTGAAAACTACATACTACTATTCATCTGCGCGCGCGGCTTCGGTTTTCTAAAATGGAAGGATCGTATCTAACCTGAACATCAAAATAGCACATCACGGAATTAGACAGCTTGCTCCTACTCGAATGGATAATTCGTGTATTGCTTACTATTGAAAATGGCAAACAATAAGCTGTCAAGCGAGGACACCAGAGCCAGTAAGGGAGTGGCGTGCGTGCTGTGATATCACTTCGTGCACACCACAAACATGATTGTGGTCAACACACTCATTTTTCTATTATGAGTAGACATAATAGTGTAATTAGATGTCGAATATCAGAAGCTATGGCTATTCGTCAATTATGCCCTTCTCTAAATGGCCGTGAAGAATTTAATGACCATACTTTATTTCTTATTTAAGCTTCTTTTGTTTTTTAATCTTGTACATAACATAGCTATCTCTTTCCAACTTGTACATTTCTCCGAACCTGTGCACTGGTGAACTTTTGACTTCAGCGTGTGAATAATTATCATATTCTGCTCTAGCCCAGTGCGATATTTAATTTAGCTACATCAATGTTTGCCATATGACTTGTAACTATTGCCTGACGACGCAGCAGGACCTGCGGCACGTCGTGATAATTCAGTAGACGATTTACGGCAGATAGGTATTTTCTCTTAATTACTGACCACAAGACATATCGCTGTCTGGCTAGCATTCAGTATATGCACTGTGCAGTGAGGAATGCTGAGAAGAGGATGGTGAAATCATCAGTTGAACTAATTTTTGGTCACCTATTTATAGAAGAGAAGGCCACCTATTTACGCGCCTGCTATTCTCTTCAATAAAGATCGGAAGGACAATCATTATGGAAAAAACATGTACGCAATGATCTGAATTCTTCGAATCTAAAGGAATCGTGGCAATCGAAGCACGCACTTAGATAGAATTCACAGCAATCCGCAAGCGAAGCAGAACTTTTCTTCCTATCTAAAGTATTAGGAATTCCTTTATGCTCACTTACTTAGTTTTAGGATGTGTCATCGTTTTAAATTAGTCTTCACTTCTCGTAAAATGAAAGAGCAAAACAATCTAATTCTGTTGTGAGAACCGGTGATGCGAGAGGAATAATCCGGTAGATCCAATTTGCAAAGTCAACTTCGTGACTTGCTATGAAAAGTGGATTTTTTTCTGCCACCTTTTACAAACATTTTGTGTGAACGAAACACGAGCCTACAAATCATGTCACCATAGACATCGAATGGAATATCGGAAATTCACAATGACGTTATGGAAATGCCACTTTCTAGAAAATTGAAGCAATAATGGCAATTTAACACTAGAAAGACGGAGCGGTCAAAAATGACCGCTTTTGATTTTTGAAGTTCAATAGAATGAGAACAATTTGCAGCAATAAACTGAAAATTTCTGACTTTTATTTATTTTTAGTGTTTAACAACACTATCACAAAATATAGGTGTTGCTGCAGCCCACTTTCTTTGAATTGACATACCTACCTATGAAGACGAAGCGGTCAAAATTGACCGCTCAACAAATTAGTACAAAATTATCTTCTCTCTTGTCCTTTGCATGCCCTCTTTCTGTTTGTCTGTCTATCTGTACACACACACACGCACACCACAGTCGATTATTATTCATTAGTCTGCCATACACACGCTCACAGCATTCATTCGTTATTTATTGACTGCTGCTGGCTGCCTTCTTATTTAGATCGATACACACACGCTCACCACATTCATTTGTTATTCGGCTGCTGCCATAAACACACGCTCACCCAGTTATTGGTTTTTTAACTGCTGCTATTTCATATTGACTGGTGACTGTTATCTTTTCTCGATTGCATAACAAAGGCCCACACCGACACTTCACAACGTCGATATACTGCTCAAGAAGCACTGCGCCGCTTTCAAGAAATATTTTCTGATGAGCCTGGCAGCGATTCAGATGAAAATGATCCTATAGAACTTATTGATGAACAATCAGATGAAGAATTTATTGATAATGAACCTACTCTTGATGTATCATCGTCGCATGATGACGCAGTACAGGCTGACATCCCGGATCAACAACTGACGGCACCTTCAGGCACTGTGTGGACAAACATTACAGGACAACGCAGAGCAGGTCGGTTTCCTATAGCGAATGTTTTCCGAGCTCGAGCAGGACCCACACGCTATGCAGTACGTTCTGCAACGACACCTATTGCTGCATTCAAACAGTTGATTGATCAACCGATGCTCCAAACAATACGACATCACACTGAAAATCATGGAAAATTAGATGAACCATCGTTTACCATTTCTATCAATGAACTGGACTACTTCATTGGTCTTCAGCTTGCTCGTGGAGTGCTTGTTGCCAAAAACACTTCTGTTTCGGATTTGTGAAATAAAATGTGGGACCGCCTATATTTAAAAAAAACTATGTCTCGAGACAGATTCAAGTCAATTATGAAACATGTACGCTTTGACTCAAGAAGGGCAACACGACGCCAACGTGTACAACATGACAAATTTTGCCTCATTTCAGAAACATGGGATGCATTCATTAGCAACTGTCAACGATGCTACGTTCCACACTGTTTTTTGACTATTGATAAACAACTCTATTCATGCAAAAACCGTTGTCCGTTTCTTCAATATATGGCATCTAAGCCGGACAAGTTCGGGATAAAATTCTGGATAGTGGCAGACTCAGCTAGCAAATATATGTTCAATGCGATTCCTTATCTGGGGAAGGACCCCACCCGACCTCCTCATGTTGATGTGCCACATGACGTATGCATGAAGCTCCTAAGGCCTCTCTACAATCAAGGATACCATGTAACCGCAGACAACTACTTCACTAGTGAAAAATTGGCCATCAGTCTCAAAAGCAGGCAAATTACCTTACTTGGTACTATACGCAAGCAGCGAAGAGAGATTCCAAAACAAAGTGAAATTCTACTGAGAGAAAAACCATTATTTACATCCTTGGTATTTCGATCGGAGGACAATATTACATTGACTGCATATAAAGTGAAGAGATCTAAAGTGGTCTATTTACTTAGCATTCTCCACAACACTGTCAGTCAACCACCAGCACAGAAAATTATTGCCGGAAAGTGTTGAATGCTACAACAGTACAAAAAGTGGTGTAGACACATTAGACCAAATGGTGAGATACCATTCTAAAAAGTCAGGAACTCGACGCTGGCCAATGGCTGTTTTTTTTAATTGTCTGGATTTAGCTGCACGAAATGCATGGGTGCTTTTCAAAGAGGTGACAGGATCAAATATATCTCGACGCAATTTTCTACTGAAACTTATTAGTTCACTATGCAGATATGACGAAGAAAGTGTACACATTCAGGGGCAGATTCAAGGTCAGCCTGCTCTTCCAAAACGGCGTTAATGTCAAATTGGAATAAATCGTCTGCAATCTACTCTCAGTGCAATAAAGTATGTTGTGGAAAGCACATACATCAAAAACTGACTTGCAATATTTGTACATCCTGCAATGAATAAGTAACAATATATATACTCTTGTATAATTTTCGTTGGTTAACTTGCATTTTAATTCATTGTATATGTAATGTAATACTAGCTTCATAAAAGTTTATTAATTACGTTTGCAATGCTTACTAAACTTCAATAACGTCGTTGGTGTTCAGGCGTAAATTAATGTTATAAATGCAAAATAATTGCTAAGCGGTCATTTTTGACCGCTCCGTCTTTAATGGTAATTTGATTTTTTAGTCTTTCTAGTGTTAAAGCAATTATTTCTGTGTCTTCTGTGTCTTCATGTTATATGTGTATGCGGCTACTGAGTTTGCTTGTCAATATTTTTCTTGATTTGTGCCGGTGTATTATACAGCTTTATGTTTCGAACTTTTCAGTACTCAATTATTCTTAAGATTATATACATATCTGTTCCACAATAACATAACCTAGATAAAATGTTTTAATATATTTTTCACAAAGTTACTTTTCAACCAACATTTTGTATGTCATTGGCCTTAATGCAGACTGCTACATGATTTGGCATGGGCCTGATTAAGACACATAAACAACAGCTGCAGCTTTCCATTTTACAAACAACTACTTTTATAGCAAGCAAATGAAAATTCGAGAAAAGTCACAAAATGTGAAGATCCGATGAGTCGCGGAAGACCCGGTGTCAAAAGTATAATAATGTATTTGACTCTATATGTGTGAATGTGTTACATATTAGTTTGTTTCGTCAGGTACGCCAAGAGTGAAATGAAATTTTAGTATTCCAAACATAAGAAATTCGCGATGATTGGAATAGGATTTGGAGATATGATAGGAAAGTATAATTATTGTCAACAAAATTGCCACTAAACGCACTTTTATCTTTCATCAAAGAACGTTCATTTGAAGGTATGAAAGTCAGCAATACCTTTATATTTCTCACTTTGAAGTACAATACTCCTCATTAAATGTGATCGACCAGGAACAATGAATGTTCTAAAGATATTTACGGAGGCTTTCAACGAATTGTTTGAGATGCTAATTGTCTACGAAATGCCTTCGCATCCATTGACGCTTTGAGAATAGCAAGAAATAAAGATTCCGGAGAGGTCATCTTAAATTTAGATGCAAAACTATGAATAACTCCTTCAGGTGCTGAGCAAAACCTGATCAGGGGAATCTAATGCACAGGGATAAGCTTGATGAGTTCGCTAAAATTTGGCCTTAGGCTAAACAAGGATAGTCAGCAATTTGCTCAAATTTGTAATTACTGAAGAGTACAGCAGTATGTCCTGCTCGCAGCTCAATACTGCTAGATACTCATTATACTGATCGACACTGTTAAAGGATGCACGTACATGTAGATTCATGCAGCCAGTCACTGAGAGGCAGTGTACTCAGTGGAAAAAGCTTTACAATTTCGCAAAATGTTTTAACAGATTAACATCGTATTTTTCGGAATCGTGCCTATCCTCTTTATTCAAATAAGTTCACAAATAGTAGCGCAATCGAATATTTCTTTGCATTCTCAGCGAGGAATATTGGGATATGTCATTTTACTGACTGATGAGCCATTTTAACTGTTTCAGATGTCCGATGAAAACAGATAAATTTGTAGCAGTTTTTAAGCAGTTTTAAATTTAAGCAGTACTTATGTGCTCTTTCTACATCTTTCATTGACGATGCGATAATGCTAATAATATGTTTTTTGAGCCAAAAGTACTTTTTAGAAAAGAGTACGACAGGAACATTGTCAAGACATGAATCCAACTCCAATCTTCACAAAAGATGATGCCATCTCTCATATCAACAACCAGTCAACGTTTGGACAGACCGCGTATCTATACTTTGTCATCTCCCACTTCCTGTAGAAGATCCCATAGTAAATTGATTACAATTGTAATTTCTATCATCTTTAATGTCTGTTGATAATCTTGTCTGATTACCACAAAATCATGCTTCAAGTATGGCCGCACTGGCATTAACTGCACAGCTATGTAATAATTATAAGCTTATCATGTCTGGAATGCGGAAATCTGATATTACCATACTAGTGTCGGAGAGAAGCAATTTATCAAAATTAATCATATTCAGAGATCTGAATTAATTGCCGAAGAGTTGAACAGGAATGCATGCGCATTATTTAGACTTTTCCAGTTGAATCAAGGAAGCACTAGTTCTAATGATATTTTTATTTAATTGTGAATTGACCTGCTCGATCTGTTTGTGAATTCTTGAATTTTGTAGATGTGTTCACCGAAATTGTGTAACAGATATATGGCTTCATACATTAGATCAAATAATTAGATCTTTAGTCTACTTTTAAATTAGAGACTTATCAGAGGTACGAGGGGTGATTGAAAAGTTCGCGGCCCGATATAAAAAAAGCATATTTCGCATTAGCCCAACGGTGCTGCAATGCGCGGATCCCTTGCTCATAGAAGTGTGAGCCTTTGGAGTCGAGATACTCCTCAACGGCTTCCATGACGTCACTGTTGGATGCGAAGTGCTGACCATTGAGCTCCAATTTCATTTTTGGGAAGAGATGAAAGTCCGATGGTGCCAGAACAGGAGAATAGGGTGGATGGGAAATGATGTCAAACCCACAACCTTGGATGGCAGACATGGCGGTAGCGGAGGTGTGAGCAGGCGCATTTTCTTGATTGAAGAGCACGCCTTTCGTGAGCTTCCCTCTCCGCTTGATCTTGATCTGCACTCGTAACTGCTGCAACAAATGAGCGTAGTCCGACCAGTCTAGGAAGTCCAACAACAAAACTCCCTTCGAATCCCAAAAAATGGAGGCCATGACCTTTCCCGCGGACCTGGTGACCTTGGCTTTCCGCGGAGTTGGTGATCCTGGGTGCTTCCATTGTTTCGATTGTTCTTTCGACTCTGGCTGATAGTGGTGAACCCAAGTCTCATCCATCGTAATGAACCGGTCCATGAAATTTTCAGGATCTCTTACGAACAGCGCCAGGTTGTCCCTTGAGATGAGAAAGCGGGCTCGTTTGTTCTCTGCTGTGAGCAGTCGTGGCACCCATCGAGCGGAAATTTTGTTCATGCCACGTTCATGATGGATGATGTTATGGACACGCTCTTGTGAAATCTTCAGTTCGAAGGCAATCTTTCGCTCGGTTGTACGGCGATCATCAAGAATAATCTTTTGAACATGATCGATCACATCTTCTGTGCTCACTGTCACTGGTCTTCACAACAGGGATCATCTTCCAAGCTCTCTCTTCCTTGCTTGAATTCTGAAGCCCACTTCTTGACTGTGGTGTAAGACGGAGCTTTCTCATTAAGTGTTCCAACCATATCACCATGAATCTCCTTTGGTGTGAGTCCTTTCAAGCCGAGATAACGAATGACAGCTCGATTTGAAACGTGATCCATCTTACGCAACACTTATCTGACTGACTGACTGATAAGTTAGTAACTGAAGTTAAGTAGCTGTGGTTTACCAACAGTTCACCGGATCGACTGATCACTCGTCATGCGCCGTCAGCACATTCCATTGTATCAATCCACATGTGCATAATGGCCTGGCTTCAAGCTTTCTATGTCAAGCCGCGAACTTATCAATCACCCCTCGTACTATGACAGGGGTGTGCAACCTGCGGCCGTGACAATGAAAAGTAAATGAAAAAGAATATTGTACATTTATATTGCAAATATTTCTGGACTTCAAGGCAATCGAAAAACAATCATCACTAGAGTAGCATACTAGTCACCTTGTAACTGTCGAACACCTTTATATCGATGCTACTTGGAAAGTTTCAAGTTTTTATTCTTCAAAAAACTTTAATTTTGAAAATAGTCAATGCATCAAAGAAGCGCATTGATCTCTTTCTTTTGGCTACAAATTTCTGCGCAATGTTGACCCAAAAGATGTGGGTCAAAATGTCCTCAAGAGAGTATATATAATATGCATGAAAGGGTAAAGCTTAAAATCTTTTCGGGTCAAAAATGACCGTCGGTCGATTTAACTTGCTAACTCATTCTTTACGAAAGAGGCCTTTATGCGATTTTCATTGCGTCATTCATCAGGGAAAGCTAATTTGAGTGGTGGAATATAAAAAAGGATTGGCTATTGACATAGTTGCTTGCGCACATATTAAGCGCGGCCGTGATTCTTCCGGCCTTCGAAATGGCGGCCGAAAAATGCAAAAGGTTGCGCACCCTTGTACTATGGCATCATTCTCTTTGAAATGTGAGAATGCATGCGAGTATATCAAACCCTAGCCACAGTTCAAACCTGACCTTCCTTCACCTCTACCCTCTTCTGAATGAACATCGTGGGATCATCAATTGTATCATGTTGATCTGTTGCCATTGTCGATACTTGACGCCAATAGCTGATATCCTCAATATTCAGGGACAGCAAATATGCAATCCATAAATGATACGATCTCAGTGGATTAAATGGCAGGAAGCAGATTTTTACTCTTGCACGGATTTTCTGCATTGTTGCACTTCTTTTCATACAAATCTAATGTACTTTTACTTAGCATTCCAATTACTTTACTGCAGCTAAAGAAAACTGATGTGGAGATTATAAATTCAACGCATTGTAATGGAATGTCAACGCAGATTTAATAGAGCAGGAAGCAAATCCCTCTGAAGAGCGGTGCTTTTATTATTCAATGTATTGTCGGTACACATGCAAGTATCGATAGCATTTCATATCAGAAAAAATTCTACAAAAGCCAAGAAATGACTCAAAGATCTAAATCAGAGGTTGGAAAATTTATCTAGTCGCGTTACTAAATAAGAAGCTTCTGAAAATGAAGTTTGTGAGAAGCTAAATTGCATAGGACGATGGAGATAATGAGATGTTCATTTAATTCTGAGTGAATTTTGTCTTCAGGTTAGAACATTCTAGTGCTGGGAAATCTACTTTTTTGATTGAAAACTTAACGTCACGGTCAGAGCTCCGGGCCCGGGCCGATATTTATTTTATCTGAAATTAGAGGTCATTTAAATTTTTTTCTCTTTTTCTTTCCCTCTTTTGATCATTTAAATTTCCTGAATCAATTCATATGATAGCTTATCAACATGGTTCCGTCATACGACGAAAAAGTCATAAATATGCTTTCTCAATCAGAAACAACAATCGATTGACGATAGACAAGTAACAGCTAGTTACTTTTTTAGTTCAACTTTTGCTTTATGACTTAACTTTTTAAATACCCTTTATGTCTTCAAAGCTTTCGCTTCCTCGCTTTAATAAATCTATATACTCGTATAGCTTGTAACAATTGTAGCAATCGGCACATCAAATAAGATCCAATCTATTTGTGATAGACGCATTATACATGCACATCATCTAAAACAAGCGAAAATTTACTAAGTCTAAAAATTCACCTTACTGCTCAACAGTTATCAATTTACTTGCAAATGGTACATAGAACCCACAGCATGCAAACATGCAATCAACAATTAGATTTTTAGAATGATTCTTAAGGCGATTGCACTCGACTAACAATGGTAAAGTGTGCAAAACGATAAAATTTCTCACCCGTGCCCAGATACAAAATTCATCCGGGCCGGACCCGGGCCTAATATTTCGGAGTCGATGGGGGCCCGGGCCGGGTGCGGGCCGAAAAAAGCAGTCCGGTTACAACTCCAGGCATGCTCACTCACAAGGAAGTTGACATCATGATTGTTTGTGTTGAGACTTACTTGAAAACTTCATCACGTACTTTTCTAATTAAGCAGTTGATATTGAGACTTGCCATTTTATACGAGAATAACATATTTTCAACTTTGCAGCAAAGTACTGCCAACTCATCAAAGAAATTCTCAAATTGAGCTCCATGCTCTGAGCATGTTTCTCTCAATCCGTATATTGGTCTTGTTTGACCCAAAGAACGTATATGGGTCTTGTTTTCTGTCACGTGGCGTATGCGTGGCCTATTATTTACGACATCAGGGGCACCATGTTTAAAAGAACTTGAAGTGCTAGACCGCATTGTTAGACGCTGGACCCCAGACATCAAAAAGCCCTCTTTAAGCAGTATGCTGAAAAAATTTGTATAAAACTGATAAACAAATTGCCAGAGATAAATGCCATCATCCTCTGTCTCAATTCTTCATTATTTGGCGTGAGAGTTGTTCAGATGTTAGACATCAGCGTGTTTTGTTATCAAAGAAAAGGAGACTTTGTTTGTACAACAACTCTTTTGTAAAATTTTCTAGATGAATGTGATGTTTGCTGTTATGTCTATTTGCCCTGTCATATACCGCTTGTTGTATTGACCATTAAAGAATTCCTATTATTTTTATCCATCAATAAAGTTCAAAAGTTACTATATGCAAATCAAGTATTTGTGCTTGAAATTATGCAGTCGCGCTAACTTTAAAAAAAACAATTGAAATGACACACGAATGCAGCTATTTTCTGGTCGATTCTCAATCATATCTGTACAAAGCGCCATTCATTCGTTTGAATGGGAATCAACAAAGATCCTTAAAGAGCAAAGTGGGCATGAGGTTTATCGTGATGTTATCTCTCTATTTTTTTTATCATGTCGGAATTAGCGTCCACTTTTCTGTGAGAAGATGACAGGCACCTAACAAATTTACGGTATGTGTTTTTCGTGGACAACAATGAAGATTTTGGATGTCATTTACTATCAAGGAGACCCTAAAACCATTAATAAGTAGTTGTGCAAATTGCTAGTTTATCCATGTCGATGAACATGTTGTACTTGACGCAAGAAGTGTCTTTATAGGAATACTTATAATAGTCCACTTATAAGCTATTGGAAAACTCGCCTTACATGTCATTCTAAGTCTGACAGCTCCTTTCACTTATTTTATTAGCACCCTACTTATTGTTTGAAAGACATTATATACTATCATTGAATAAAGGATGTCATAAACAGAGAAGGATGAGATTAGTCCTTGAGATTTGTTGTTTCCCTTTACTGACAGACAAGCTAGAGGCTTTTCAGCCGTCACCAACGGTCATCTTCAGGCGAAATGAAGTGGTGACGGCTGAAAGGAATCGAGCTTGTCAATAAAGGGAAAACAAAAAATCTCAAGGACTTTTCTCATCCTTCTCATGTTATATGCTATACAAGGGTCTCACTCCTGTATTCAAACATGTAGTCGATCACTTTTAAATAACTGATTTAAAATAGCAAAAATAGCTAAAATAGCTAAAATAGCTAAATAGCAAATCTGAATGCAAACATTGTTATTTTACTAGACCAGCATATCAGGCAATTCTTCTAACGATATGAATACCAAAGTTATTTGCATGGGATTGCTCAAGCACTAGTAAAAGTCTTCTATGACTTTTGGTCTACTTCAATACTGTACCTTGAAGATGGGAGCAGTTTCTTATCATCAACAATTCGCATAACAAACCGATTCTCCTCACGATTGTCATGTTCACTTGGCTAAGATGTGGTTCAAGCATTCCGCGTCGATAAAGTAAACAGCAATCATAATGCGTGAAAAATTGGAAGAATATAGTCTGAACTGAATAGAGTCGGACGCTCATTATCAGTCAACTGTGGTACATGAAGCAGCAATTCTTCTGTGTCAGTGAAAGCAAAACCAAATACTTTTCCTATACAACATTCATACTTGCGGATTTTGCATATACAGCATGCAAGGCTGAAGAAGTTGAGTGAAATACGTCATACTCAATCATGATAACACTCAATACAGTATGTAGCATGCGCACGTTGGAGGTGATGTCGTTTTCCTTAACACGTCACTCTGCTCGATTGGTCGCTTTCCTCCACACGTTTATTTGCTCGATAGGTCGCTTTCCTTGACACGTCGTTTTCCTTCACTGCTCGATAGATTGCTTTGCTTGACGTGTTGTCTTCTTTCAAGTTCACACGCTTCTTTGCTCGATAATTTGCATTTCTTGAGAGATCGTCTTGTTTGACACGTTGTCTTCCTCCTCACTTCTCCATACTGGACAACACAAGTAGTAATTACATAGCATTTACATATCTGGCAAGACTTGAATTCCCGCACAAGCTTCTCATTATTTTAACTCCTAGACTGTCACCCAACATTAGTAAAACGACAATTCTCAATTTTTTAAGGTGGGAAATTGAACTAATGCTGTTTTGATTTTTTTACAAGCCAATATATTTCTACGACTAAGCGTCGCTATCATCAGGGCACATATTATAAAAAAATAATAATATAATATGTGCCCTGATGATAACGCGCTTAGTCGTAGAAATATATTGGCTTGTAAAAAATCACAACAGCATTAGTTCAATTTCCCACCTTAAAATATGAGTTCTGATGAAGGCCCTTTTGACAATTCCTAAGTTGTGATTCCAGTCAAACATCATTTGTTTATGTAGATTCATGTTCTTTAGTTTGATACATTCAATAACGTAATGATCCAACATTCACTTAAAGCTAAAAATGAGATCTGTCATTTTTATGATTATGATTCCACTTTTTGGACACAATTCTCCAACAGCAGGCAGAAATGCGACATTTTTTGTAGCCGGTAGCTTGACCGAATTGCTGTTAAAGAAAAAGAAGACGTCATTGCAGCCGATCTTTATCTGCAACAATAACATCGGTTGTCATCACGTTTTCATTATCTTTAAACAACAGCAATTCGGCCAAGCTACCGGTTACAAAGAATGTCACATTTCTGCCTGCTGTTGGAGAATTATGGCCTAAAAGTGGAATCATAATCACAAGAAATAACAAATCTCATTTTTTTGTTTTAAGTTTCTGTTGGATCATTATGCTATTAAATGTATCAAACTAAATTACATGGATATACATAAATAAATGATCTTTAACCCCTCCATAACTTGCAAGACGACTGGAATCACAACTTAAGAATTGTCGTTTTACTGATGATGGGTGACAGTCTACAATTAAAAATAACAAGAATCTCGTACGCGAATTTGGGTAGAAAATGTCAGCAGCCCTCACACTATAATGAAATATCGAAGCTTGTGGCTTCTAGGACCCTCATTTAGTTGCAAATGTCATGTATGCTATTCACGCATGTTGCGTAATTTGTTCTTCTTGTAAACAGACCAGACGATAATAACACATGGCTGTCGTCTGCACGCGGTTCAGACGATGTAATAAAAGTTTTATCTCTCGTGCTGAGAGGGAATAATGTGATTTGTTGAACTAGCGCCTTTTGACTAAACCTGATAGGGACACATTAATCAACACTACTAGGACATCAAGACCTGCGGCTTCTGGAAGAATCTATTTAGCTTGCACTTTCTACTCTGCCCAGATTTAAACTGAAGATTGAATCGGAATGCAGGATAAACAAGGCTGAAATATGAATAAGTGCCGTCGAGGAAATGCCGCATCGAGCACAGTGACGTGACGTAGAAAGCGGCACGTCGCGCGAAAGGACGTGTCGAGCAACCATAATTAGTAGATCCGTGTAGGTGTGAGCCTATACTGCAGTCGCGGATTCAATTCATCGATTCCGCTTGTTAATCGTGCGACTGAATCAATCACACGATTCTTGAATGACCAGGATTCGCGCGATTCTTTTTGCAATGTGAGTTCTCAATGATATTTACTTGATGAGGAAAAAATATGTTTCTAACCACTCTTTCAACGTTTGAGATAATAGTGATGGGCGTGTGCTCGTACATGAGATCATGTGCCTATAGTTAAACAGTTCCAGTGCGACAAGATTTTTCATTCCTATGCAGCAGTAAATCTCTATGGGAGTTCCCCCATACTACAGGAATTTATTATTTCATACAATAGCATTAAACACGCTCGCATAGGCCAGGTGCACGTTTTACATGTTGTCACGTATAATAGAATCATGAATCATACATGTTGTCAAACATGCCAGATAAATGTATATAGGCCTATACATAAATGACTTCAAGAAAATTCGTGGTTATTTTTCAAAGCTAGATTTAATATTTTACATCCTGGATTAATATGCAGCAATGCAAAATCAAGAAATTGATTCATGAATTTATGCTTTAATAGTTTCAATCTATTCCATTTTTGGCTATCGAATGAGTTGCTGCTTCGTTAATATAGTAATGACTTCCTCGCAGTTCTGGGGTTAAGAGGATTCTTAATCAAATATGAGGAAATTCAGAACTTTGAATTGTTATTAGTAGTAAGAAAATGCAAGTAGGAACAAACCAAAGAAAAGATACTAAATTCTAATGCTAAATATGCTTTTATGTTGAGCATTTTATTTTTCACTTGATTTTTACACAATACTTTGAAAGCCTCCATCGGGATCATAGATCCAAAGTGAATATGCTAACACAGAATTATTTGATTGGATTGTGCTCCCGGACCTCATTGTACATCGGGCAACACTCATGAATTGCCATAAATCATATTGAAAAGAGAGCAACAAGCGCTTTGAAGCAGTTGTTCACAATCGCCAAAGCCTGCGCAGTGTGCCAGCTCTCACTGAAGCCAATATATTGGTGCTCTAAGTTTGGGGATGATAGTTTATGATTTACCCTGTGTGCCTCCGCCCCCAAAAACAATTGTAAGCATTCGAAGAATCCGAGAGATGTCAATCTCAAATCTCTTAGTCCTTACATAGTACGCGCAAATATTCGAAAACTCGACAAGTAACCAGGGCAAAATGCAATATGCTTGGACACTCAAATCGTCTTTTGTACTTATCGTCTTCTTGAAAAAGTAATAAGGGATAGTTGAGCCCGTGCGTAGTAGTTGAAGTAGGCTTCTCAAAAGGAATTTACATTCTCATAGCAAGATAAGAACTCATAACTGGATAGAATGAATGCGTATAATAAATAGAGCAAACCAGTATTACTGCAAGACTTTCTCAAATGTAAATCAAATTGAGTTTTACCATTCACTTCTGCCTGCGACACTTCTCGACCAACAAATAAATAATATTTCTATAAGCATTTCCATAAGTCATTGTTCCTTAGATTTGAGAATTTAAAATTCCAATATTTGCTTAAGAAAGATATGAGTCACAATAGTGAGACCCCGTGCCACAATCCAGCACACCATAATAATGATTTATGCAAGAAGACAATGAAGTCGGACTTGCAGTATTATGTAGCAAACCGGTATGTTGTATACGGTCGAATTTAGTTGACTTATGCTATGAGTAACTACTCTACATGTGCTTAACATAATATTCCAACAAGATATTTCCATGCATTTTAGTCACAAATCTATTTTCCCCGTTTACCGCTTAGTTTTGTAAATGTATGATATATTTTCAACTTTGTTCATAGTTCGCCTGCTGACAAGAAGTTTATTGAATAATACGTATAAAATCGGTAAGAGTTGATAAGATTCTTGTATATTTCAAAGTAAGATTAAGTGCCGATTTACTCAGCTGTAAGAAATTTGTTGCTGTCTGATGTTACCGAAGAAAATTTTAGGGATCTAATTTATCGTTATGGTTGTACTGCAACATCTAATGGAAATTTACGATCAACTGATTCCGCTGCGTCATTCTCAACAGGAAGTATTGCGACAAATCGATTGTAAAAATCGCAACCAGTCAACCCTGTTTTTTCATATTCTGAAATTTTGAGGAAGTACACGCAGGTCACACCAAATTAGAGAAGTGATTTGTGAACGAGCGCATTTTTATCTATCGATTGCCGAACATTCGATATCATCCTTATTTTCTGTAATGTAACAATCGCCTAACTGTACATACTACACAGAAGCAAGCATTATAAATGAATTGTTTCTCTCAAAAATACTTTTCCATACGTTCTTGAAACTGGCATGATAAGAAAATTGAATTTCAAAGTGTATGATCAGAAGATTGATTTCCAACGGGAAGTTTATTTATATTCATTTACATTATTGTTAACATAATTAATCCGAGTGATTATGCTTGAATCATTGAATGTGTGGCATCGTAATCATTGAAAAACATGCAAAGCATTGAATAATTTTTCTTGAGGAAACAAAATCGCTATAATTTTATCTCATCATAAATTTAGCACCATTCAAATATGTTCGAAATTTCCTTTTAGATGATTCTTTAGAGGATTATTTCAAATTGAAGGTGAGAAGATTGACCGATTAGCACTATCTAAACTTTAACATTTGTCTCATTGTAGCAAAAAGTATACATACAAAAGGAAGTCTAAGGTCATGAAGTCACAAAAGTCTAAAAGTAAAATTTTGTCTTTCGTTTTTACCATGTATAATACGCACCTCAAACTAAATACTAAAATTTTCGAAAAAATTGGGCATTATTCACGGAGAAATACGGTAATCAGAAGCAAAGCTGTTATTGTGTTTGACGGCTCACGTGTGTGTCTAAATATTTTGATTGTTGTTTAATTGCTAATAGCCAGCTTCTATGGATGTCATAAAGCAGTTTCCATCACGATTTCTGATTTTTATTGTTTTATCTGACAGAGACACTCAATTTCCGTGACCCAAAGCGCTTGAAGAGTTATTATTTCTCATAATCTTCATTAATATTGGAATGTTGCAGTTCTTTGCAGCTGTTGTCTGATAGTCAGTATCGAATACTTGCATGATAAAGGAAATTAACGAAGAGAATCAGTGCTTCTTAGAATATGAAGATCATAACAATCAAATAGAAAATTAATTTCACGGCTGACGCTCTAAAATAGGGTTCATTTATTTCTGCATTACTGGCCGTCAGCATTGCGACGAAACATCTGCAATCATGACACAAAAGTACAAGAAAGGAAGCAACTTCTTAAATTCAAAGGTTGACTAACTGTCTCATCCTAAATAATTCAAAGAAATTTCATTCTTCTGCTTTTGAGAAAACATTTTCACCAGTAAAAACAACTCCGCACATATGCAGAGACAATTGTAAAAGGCATTAATACTCCTTCCACAAACATTAAATCTGAATTTAATGTGCTATGTGTGCACCTGGACGATTGGGGAAACAGTTTTATTAGAGCTTCGGCTGATGTGCTGATACGAATAAGTGTACTAAAACAAACATTCAAATAGGTCAGCATTTTTAGGCCGGACCGAGATGCAGAAAAAAATCCGTCCACCCCAGACCACTTCAATGGAATATTCAGGCCAGGCGCAGCTGATTTAGGCCCACTCGACCTGCACTTAATACAGGATGGGTCATAAGTGATCGATAAACTGTGTTGATGCATTTTATATTAGTTAGCTGCATGATATCTGTGCATGTGTAATGCCAGCATCAATCTACGGCGCCGAAACATGGACAATGAAAAAGAAGACGAAACAGAAGATCAGAGCTACACAAATGAAGATGGAGAGAAGAATTTTGAAGATAACATTCATAGACAGGAAGACGAACTAAGAATGGCAAAGGCCAGGGATGCACTACAAATGGTGAAAGCAAAAAAGCGGCAGTAGGCAGGACACTTTGCCCGAATGGAAGACAGTAGATGGACCCAAACATTAACAACATGGAGACCATGGGAAGGAAAACGAAGAAGAGGTAGACCACCAAGAAAGTGGCATGAAGAAATTGTGCTGTTCTGCAACACAATAGTTGGTCACAATTAGTCGGAGACAGAAGGTGGTGGAAGTGTCATACTGAGGCCTTCGTCCTGCAGTGGGCAGATATAGGCTGATGATGATGATATCTGTGAAAACTCCGTGTTTCAGCAGAGCAATAGTGCATGCACAATGTAAGACTGTATTCAAGGGAATTATGGAGGATACGGTTGAAACCAGCCGCCGACCGGGTCGGTTTATGTTGGCATGTTCACACTTTTCAAGCACTGCATGAGGGTTTTCCTCGTTGAAAAGCCTTTATTCTGCCTATCAACTTTCCTATTGAGTCTGATGATAGCCTCATTAGTCCATCTGATATTTAAATCGTGACGAAATATTCCTCTAAGCAACTCACAGAAATCTAATCTTAGTGGAAATTAATGGAAGTCTTTGTCCCCAGAAATGCGTCTTAAGGTCGTTCGTGGTGTGGGGCTCCGCTGAAAGACGAAGTACTGAGTTGCGAGATAGCTCATGCAACGCATCTTGTGCAATTTCTTCGTAAGAAATAACTTGAACATGATAAGGGTGACCGGGTTTCTTCTTGTCCAATACTGTCATTTGTTTATATTTAGTCAGCACATTAAAGTTTTTAATGTATATAATGTATTCATAGCTTTTGAACTATGCACTATTTTAGGCCTAAGGCAGATGGGATAAGTGATAAGTCACATGCCGCTAATCGAATTCCTACATATGCGATTTATTGGCTGCTTTTACTCGGAACTAGCCTTGCTTGGAAGGCACAAGGCATAAGACACAACACCTCTTGATTACGCTGAATCACATGACACATGGCTTTTGCATCCTATCCCAAGGATTATGCTTTCTAGCTTATAATTAATTGTGATATAGTGTGCGAAAGATGGCTAGCTGAACTCCTACGGCTTACGCAAAAGGTTCCCAAACCTTTTTGTAGAGTTCCGGATTCTAACCTCTGATGAGCACATGGGTCCGTCTAATTTTACACCTCCGGCAGTGAGCATGGAAAATGCAAGAAGCTATGTAATAGGGAATATAATTAGGATATTGCAACAAATCGTGCAATCTGCTCGTAGTAGTTTGAAGATCTCTTTAACATCATTATATTCAAATCTCAAATATGTTCATTTTATGTAAGCTTTGCACACAGCCATTCATCCTTGATTCATTCACAGCATATGCGTCTGATTTCAAAGTATTTCATGATATAGGCTGCTTCACCTTTGAACTGATCTTTCTAACCACGCTTTGCTCTGACGTTTGACTGCGATAATATTTCAAGATTAATTTGATATGAAAACAGCGGAACAGTCCAAAAAGCGAAGAAATCACTAAATAGTTTTATTGCATCATATGGTACAATTGAGTCACAGATTCCAACATTTTTCCTAGAAAGAACACTGAAATGAGAAGATCTATGCAACATTCTTATAAAAATGATATAGGAATCATTGCTATGAATTGATGATTACTAAGAAGAATTGATGCGAGATATGAAGCTGACTGTGCCTTGTAGAAGAATTCAAGTCTGGTGCACACTTGGTTTGTGATTGACATCCTAAAAGACAGATTAAACATGATTGATGGCGGCGAAATTATAATAATAGGAATTCTTTAATGGTCAATACAACAAGCGGTATATGACAGGGCAAATAGACATAACAGCAAACATCACATACATCTAGAAAATTTTACAAAAGAGTTGTTGTACAAACAAAGTCTCCTTTTCTTTGATAACAAAACACGCTGATGTCTAGCATCTGAACAACTCTCACGCCAAATAATGAAGAATTGAAACAGAGGATGATGGCATTTAGCTTTGGCAATTTTTTCAGTTTTATACAAATTTTACTCAACATGCTGCTTAAGGAGGGTTTTTTTATGTCTGGGGTCCAGCGTCTAACAATGCGGTCTGACTTTATGGTTTTTTAAACATTGTGCCCCTGATGTCGCAAATAACAGGCCACGCATACGCCATGTGACAGAAAACAAGACTCATATACGTTTACCAGATGATGGAGGAATGACTACTACTGCATTTGAGACGCTTGACGAGGGATGACGAGCGACAGCATTTGTTGTATATGTCCGTGAAGTGGACATTCCCATTCAAGTCATGCGAAAATATCACACCTAAAATTTTCAAATGTTGAACTTCTTCAATAGGGCTGCTTTTGACGATAACAGTCGGAGTGCGATCAATGTGAGAGTTCCTACTAACAGTCATACTTTTCGTTTTTTGGACATTGATGGTCATTTATTTATCTTCAGCCCAAAGAACAAACTTGTCAACAAGATCCTGAGTATTGTCTAAATTATCTTTGCTCGTGAGGTGAACCATGATGACATCATCAGCGTAGGCGAACAATTCAGCATTGCAAAAGATAGGCAAATCATCAATCAATAGAACAAAAAGTAATATAAATAAAATAAACTGCAAGGAAATCATATGCAGTGTGTTCATCACGAGATCCTCTGTAAAATTCTACAATGAATTGCTTCTGCATATTCATTGCCAAACTTCATTACCATAGCTTTTCATTAACACGTTCACTGCCAGCTACGAGTATACTCGCAGTTGGTGGTGCACCAATATTTGCCAATACGAGCATATTCACAGTAAACCAAAATGGCTCCTAGTGGCAAGTGTCTTTGATTTATTTGAAACTAATGATGTGATGCTTATGTTTAGAAGAAGTGCAAAGTATTACGCCAGCCCAGTCATCGATATCTGGAGATCATAGATATTGACAGACTCTTCAAGAAGTAGTATATTGATGGATGAAATAATTGCGAATAGTTAGCACACATGTGCAATCTGTCGATATTATTCCCCTTATATGAAATTGTGAAGAAATCCATTTACTGTAGTACGAATATATTATGCTAATGGAGTAAAGACCAGTAATCTGCACGCATGATGATGGATGTGCAATAAGTAGTCTGCTGTGTAAAGGTAGTGAAATATAAAATTCATGCAATCTTAGTTTATAAGCCTCTCTCATAAGCAGTGTCGTATTTCGGATATACGAGTAAGGTAGGGCAGTTTATGTATTAGGAAATCAATGACATGTAACTTCATTTATCATAAATAGCTGTATAACCTCATGGTCCCTGTCGCCTTTATTGTCATTGCGCTGTCACATTGTTAATCACACTGTTTAAGATGAATAACAGGCCTTTCCAACAAGCAATTTCAACTTGCATCAGAGAAGTAGTCATACCGGTTCAAGAAACAGCAATTTTGTCAACTAGCAAGCAGATTTTGAATCATTCATTGCTGATAATGAAACTTCATAAGACAGAAATCAGCACAAAACTCAGGACTAAAGCCAGTACTATGTTTAGAAGTCATTGGATGCGCTTGTTGCATTACAATAGCTGTAAACATCTGATAGACTTGAGATTCTTCTTTCCAACTTGTCACAAAACCATCGTTAAAAAATTTTCACTAGTTTGACATTGTAGTTGGCAAATGCGGTGAAAATCTCTTCATATTTGCGAGCTACGAGTATACTCGCAATGGGCTAAATTGAAAAATAAGTTCAGAAAATATAATAATGGATGCCACAGACACCGAATAGCATAATATTTTCCTGATTTTATTCCTAGTTTGGTTTGGCAAACTGGAGGGGACAAGCGTTTTCTGGTTTGGCAGTGAACGTGTTAACCTCCTGACTCTCACAAAATATTAAAAAAAAAGATTCATAGTGCAGGTTTAGATTAATTATTTTGAAGCGAGTTCTTTGCTTTGACTTTCAACTAGAAGGTTTTAATCTTCGAAATAATTCATTAGAGAAGATTTCATAATAACAACGAATCTTGAACTTCCCTACATCTATGCACTTATTACATTACCCCTTCGCATAATGTCTTCTTTTCTGTCAGTTGCTGTGGAACATATTATAAAAAGAGGCTATCGCGCTCAAAGTGTAGGAACACACTAATGGAGTAGCTCAGTCGTCATCTACCTTCACTTCTTTGATTATAAAATCTTTTATTAGCATTTTGGCTTACGTGGAAGACTTTGATTATGACTGATTAGATCTTATGCAATAAAAAGCTTTGTATACAAATCGTCCTGAGGATGCATCTAGGATGATTGTTGTTCCCGGGGCCTATCTACAACTCCCGGCAATTCCCGGGATCTCGTGAGCTTTGAAAATTTCATTGAAGATTTTATTAAACCAATTTACTATAATTGGATAGAGAGAAAGTCGTCCCTTTTCCTATTGATTCATTTTTCATAACTGACCCTATTAACCGCGAATTAAAAACCGTGGATGCGCGGAATCATTGTAATGGTAATTGCAAAATATCAGATAAAATATCAACGTTATTTCTGTTTCATTTAACGCAATTTTGCTAATAAAAATGTGTCGATATTAGATGCATTCTATCTCGACGATATGTTTAATGACCATGGCCACGTCGCATCTCTATCGTAGTTTACATGCGAAGTAATTAAGAAAATAAAATTGGTTTGAAACGTGAATAAAAATCATTGCATCGTTGATGTGACCATTGTTTCAAGAAATACACACATATATGCAGCTAGACCCGATCCCAGTCTTCAAAACGAACCATCTGGCACCATCTGCTCACAAAGATCCTACCCCAACTGCTGATCAACATTCTTTGATCTATGAATTTGATCGCCCCTGTGGAGCAAGGCATATTGGCAGAACGGATAGGCATCTTCAGAACAGAGTGGTAGAGCATATTCCAAAATGGATTCAGAAAGTTGAGAGACCAAGATCACAGAAACCTCCTAATTTTTCTGTGACCAGACACTTATTTTCATGCTCTTCTAAAGATAAAGTCACTAATCAAGCTATCCAGTCTCGGTTTACTTTGTTTAACTTGTGTATTTTGGACAAAAAGAAGGTTTATTCAATTTACGTCTCTTATGACTTCCAACTACCTGATATCTGCCAAAGGTCAGCGAATGCTATTTACTCGTAGCTCTTTTTATCGAATGTTAACTTGACTTGCCATGTATTTCTTGAAACAATAATCACATCAACGATGCATTGATTTTTATTTACGTTGGTATGTTTCAAACCAATTTTATTGTCTTAAATACTTTGCATGTTAACCACGATAGAGATGCGACGTGTCCATGGTCATTGAACACATCGTCGAGATAGAATCATTTTTTTATTTTAAATTATATACAAATGGGCGCTAGAAAAGCGGATATCAGATGCTTCAGCCAAATACAGACCTAGCGATGATAAGGGCCCAACAAGCCTGGCACGAAAAAATATCTTGCTATAGACACTTCCTGCATTTGTTGGCTGACTTCATCGCAGGAGAAGTCTATCATTATACAATTGTCTTTACGCTGAAGCAAACTTGTGTAGTAGCGAGTGTGAATTTCCCGCATTCAATGAAGAATTTCAACATAAATTTCTGTCGGGTGGTGTGCCTTAAAGTTGAAGGACTTGCTTGCTGTTCGGGTTCGATGTCCATATTTTGTTTAAATAGAATGGTACAGCAATTTGGCGAGATATGCATTCAATACACGATACATCATCAGTCACTGGTTTTTTACTTATTACTAGCAAAATGTTTAAGGTCGATTGCGCACAATTCGCAGCTATCCACTGTTAACTGTACACGGCCAAATAACAGCCAAAATAGTAGCCATATTCAACAGACGATTGGTACAGACGATTAACAGCCAAAATATCGGACATATATGTAGCTGTCTACCTTTCTGATTTTGTTGCAAAATAGGATATTTTATATGTAATACTGAATACCACATCATTAGCAGTAAATATACGTAAATTTTAACTCAAATAAGAATAATGTCTATGAAGCGCTTCAGCACCAGCGGAATTTATTTAGACAGCACGAGCCAGTGGTGTGCGCGATTCGACTTTCGCGCGATTCAGTGCACGATTGATCTAAAATCGCACCATTCCAAATATTTTGAGATTTTCTCAAAGTCAGTGGTTAGTTGCTTGCAGTTGCTGACATATTTCCAAAAATTTCTAGATCGATAGTTACATGACCAATGCGATAGCTTCTATTAAATTTGAAGCTATCTGACACTTGAGAATCTATGATTAAGAATCTACTGCAAATCTACTATAAAGCACCATTCTCCGATTGTATGTGACCATCACTGAGGAAGCCTTATCGGCGCAACATATTTGGTGGCTTAAATCCACCTTTTTATGTACTCGAGTTCGTAGTCATCAAGCCGGGGAGAGAGAGCGCGACATTCGTCGACCGACGTTTGGTCGACGCTTTTTGCTACCTGCTACTTGCATTTCCCAATTTTGATTCTTTTGGTCTTCATCAACCATATACAATCGAACATAGCAGTGGGAATTTGTCGTTTCTTCTATCAATCTTGTAATAGGCCTTCAAATAATTCAAATCTTTAGACTAGCTAAAAACGTAAGAAAATCTAAGGCTATATATGAGATTGAAATTGTTGCCGGGTTAGGTTCATAGCGTGCATATCAAGTGTAAATCAGGCATTAATGCTCTTATCAATAACTTAGAATGCTTTCAATGCGGGGATATGCATGGGGACCTCTAAGGGACCTCCTTATACAGTGCTTGACAACATGCATAATTCGTATAAATCGTGTACTATCAAGCATGTTTTATGCTATTGTATAGAGTGATGCATTCCTAAGATGTGTTGGAAATCCCACGAGATTCCCATAGATGCTTATTGTGGTGTGAGAATGGAAATGTTGCGTCACACGGCAACTCTGCCTTATCCTAGCTATACATGATGTCAGGTGTGAGCACCCGCGAATGGGTGTCCCACGCAGGTGTCATTTCAATGAGCAAGGTCACTTAGCAAAAAATCGCATGATTCCTAAGCATTCAGGAATCAGGCGATTGATTCCGTCGCACGATTAATCAAGGGGAATCGATTAGCTTCAACCACTACTGCCCCGGACCGGAGCCTCTCTCTCCTCTTATGCACTCATCTAACAATATCTCTGATGCCATGTTAGCATTCTCTTCAATACATACCTACGACTTATATGCCCTTGAAGCATTGTCTGGACATTTATATGGTATCACGATGTCAAATATCCAGAGCTATTATTGTCACATCTCTATGTCTAAAAAATATAACACTGCTTGCTTGTTTGCAAGAAATGCAGGTATTGCATTTCTACCAGCCACACATCTTTTGCATGGCAATCTGATCTATCGTGTATTTAATCTCATTGTTGTTAATTGCATTCGCGACATGACTTAAGATGCCTTGGTGGACAATCGATCCCCGCTATTTGCCTTAATGTCGGCGGTCACAATTGTGACGTGTTATTTATTCATTGATTATTATTGCCTTGACAACTGATGTGTGGTGGTGAGGGTTTGATCCTGCCAATTGACAGAGTCGCGCAAGTGGCTCGTTGGTCAGTTGGTTAGAGCACAGGTCTAGTTAACCTTGGTCGTAGGTTCGAATCCTACCAGCCACACGTCTTTTGCTTGGCAATCTGATCTATCGTGTATTTAATCTCGTTGTTGTTAATTTTCTGATATATGAAAATTATCGAGAATCTCATCCAATTTTGATAGAAGTTTAAGTAGTGCGACATGCAGTAAACATAGCAATACAAATCAGTCCGCACGATGAGACAAAAATTGTCTGATGACCAGGAAATTTATCTGTTGATGCTTCATTCAGTCAAAACACAGATTTGGTTGTCAAATTGTCTGTTGATTGGCTGTGTACAGTTTATAGTGTTGTCATAGATTTTCCATTCATGCGAATACTTCAAAATGTCGAGTCAGAACTAATTGTATCATAACAATGCAAGCTTTCGGTTTGATGCTCCTAGTATAGTCAGCATGTAAAAAGCAAACAAACAAAGTCACTTTATACAACAATTTTTATAAGAGAATCTATTCATTTCGTGCTCTTTTGTCATTTATCAGTTCAAAGACTTTTCACCTACGATTTCAAATGAACTTTCAAACTAAGTTTTGATCAATAAATTATATAAAAATTCAGAGCAGCTACCACATCTGTCGACACTTTTGGACGGTTTTTTGATTCTGTTCTCCAAATATGTCTCATCTGTCTCTTTAAAAATGGTATGCAATGAGATGGAAACGCCAACTTCGTCTTCAAAGCTTTGTCATCTAATGTCTGTCCTACAGGAAGGAAAGGAAATAAAATTCTAACTTAACGTTTATCTTTCCAGGTAGAAAGAAATTGACTTTAGAATAAAGTTACCAGATTTTAGACTTTTTGATTTCCATAGTTTTGAAACTTCAATGAGCTCTTCTGCGGAAACTGGCATCATAGCATATCATACAGCGATCCGACGAGATAAGTTGCCTCGTCATGGTCTTGGCCTTTTGATACGCTTCCAGTCTAGGAAGCAATCAATCCTCCCTTTTATAGCAAGACTTAATTAAAGGGAGAGACCTTCATAACTTTGCGAATTTCCCTTGTACGTATGAGAGAGTCGGCTTCTCTACAATTTTGGACTTATTACCAGACACTATGTGTTTGATGGTCTGTCAAGGAGCTTGAAAAAAGTAATGATTTTGCTATTATAAATCTGTGTTTTGCTTCATTTTCTCCAATTGATCAATCTATTAAATGAGTCGGTAACCTCGAAAGCTGCAAGTATCGATGTGTGACTCTTCGTAAGTTTAGGATGTCGTATGTAAGTATCATGCTACTTACATCTGTCGACTGCAACTGAAATTAATAGTATTATTCTGCATGTAGTGTTATATAACATGTAGTCTTTCCTGCCGTTGGATTTACATGAACGATAACGTCGTTTGTGACAAAAGTTAAGTGACTGCTTCATTCAAAACTCAAGCTGACATGCGAACTTTGCTGACATACGTTATGAAAGCTAGTAGTTATGAGTTTGCATTATGAAATGTTGTATGTACTTCACAGTGGTCATTATTTGAAAAGACAAAAATAAGCGAAAAATAATAAAAGCATCACTTTTTGACTCTAGTCTGTGATTATCTTCGAACTCCATTGTACAAACCTATCCAATGCGACACCTGTTTCAGCACATGCAGCAGGCTTTCATGGATGGAAGTGGGGACTGAAGCGTCTTCCAGCCTGCGGACAACAGTCGACAGCAATATTAGTCCGACAGCCAGAGCGAGTTTCTGCAGGGAACGAGGCCGAAAATGAGACTTTCACAGAATGATGTACACCCTATGCCTACTACGAATCGGCACGTCTGCCGAGTTCCAGTGAGTTCCTCTTCTTGTCAGACAAGATCAAAGAAATACACATGTAAATCCAATGCAGATTGCAGTTTTTGTCTAAAATGAAATTGGCTAAAAAATGTTTTCTCTAATTAGACGAAAAGTACTAAGCCCAGAGTCATAATGTTTGGCATAGAATGTCTTCAGGTCATTTCCAATGATGTGCATGTGCATTTATCATGCATCTAATCTGGAATGTATGTGAGAATGTGGTTGAAAGTGGATAAAGTTGCTCAAAATGTTTGTGTCTGCCGACATCAAGAGGCTCACCAAATCTAAATGCGCTTAGCTATATAGAAATGGTTGCATGAAAATGAAAGGATGTGTGTGACCTGAAGACATTCCATGTCAAACATTATGACTCTGGGCATAGTACGTTTCGTTTAATCAGAGAAAGCATACAAAATTTCATTTTAGCCAAAAACTGCAATTTGCATCCCATTGGATTTACAAGTGTTTTTCTTTGATCTTGTCTGGCAAGAAGAGGAACTCACTAGAACTCGGCAGACGTACCGATTCGTAGTAGGCATAGGGTGCACATCATTCTGTGAAAGTCTCACTTTCGGCCTCGTTCCTTGCAGAAACTCGTTCTGGCTGCCGTACTGTATACTTTACGGCCGAAGTTTGCAGGCCACAACAAGAGTAATTTTTGCTACCATTCTTTCGCTATTTACATGAAAGTGTGCTGCTATATGGATTTACATGTGCATCGTCTCTTGATTTCTCTGTGCAGATAATTGAGAGTAGAAAAATCTATGCATAATGAAGATGCAGCCCATTACGAAAGATTTGCAACTGTAAATGTTGTCGAGAAGATTTAAGCTGTTATTTCTGTGATATTCAACATATTGATGCTTAATGATTCTCAGTCGAAGGTGTTAATATCAGTCAAAACCTACAGTAGGCTGATGTGACGGCAAATAATGTGTACTTTGAATCTAATATCGCCTTTGTTTATTTGACGTGACATTTCTTGACAGTTTTGCGGTGTACCTTTCATATCTATGCAAAATTATGTATCCTGATCGTTCCGGATCAAAACGAGCTGACAGCTTGTAAATATGACATTTCCTGTCGCTGATAAATCAGATATTAGATTTACTCAAAGGTCGTCTGCAAATCGTCTGAGCTTTCTGTAAATCATGCATCAAATGACATTCGACTGCTGCGGTTGCTTTCTTAGTAGATTTGATTAGTGCTTGTTAAACAGAAATAGTCTTTAAACCATAATTATGTATTCCTTCTTGAAAACAATTCTCAAGTCTTATGCAGAAATTAAGAACAGTAAATCAATATAAATTTTCATAAAAGCAAAACTAATGCCGATACAATAGAAAATTTTCTAACTAAAAGATGGCTGTTTGCTTATGAAAATTCAAATTGACTATTGAGATTCCTTTGATTTGACGGCAGTAAAAATTTAAAGCGAGAAAGCACCATTTGCGTCATTGAGCTGAACAATTTAATTATAAACAAAATCTTCATGAAGGATCATCTCGTATTTTAAATTCAATAGACTGATAATATTCACTAAAATTAAACGATTAGACACTTCCTACAAGTTTTGGAATGTTCTGGTTTTAAAATTGGACTTCTCACTTTGTCTTTCATTACCAATAACAATAGTAAAGATAAAAATTATGCAGCAAAGTCGCGGAAAGTAAAACGTTTTTATATTTAGATGCAGAAATTCAACGAAACCATTCCTTTAGAAACCCTCCCGGGTCGTATCCCTGAAGTACACTGTAGACTGTAAATAGCCACTTGTCAGACAATTTATCAGCCAAATCAGTATTTTGGCTGATGCTACGTATTATCATATAAATTTCTTGCTTAGCAGACAATTTTTGTCTCATCGCACAGACTAATTTGTATTATTACGTTTACTGCATATCATACTAATTATGACTAATATATACACTTTTATCAAAATTGGATGGTATCCTTGATAATTTTCGATTATGAGAATATCCAATGTTTAAATAAGTAGGGTTCTTTTGAAATACTTGAAGGCATTGGAATAACCGGTCTGAATATTTGACATATTGATGCCATCTTTTAATTCTGTTTTTACTATGTTCTTTACAACTTTCAAGGGTATATACGGATACTTCCCGAAAGTTGATAGCGACAGAACGAAAGACATCTTGGAAGATATCAGAGTAGTTCATAATCTGCATATAAGAATGCTTGTGTGAGTGAGTTGGACAGCGATAGAACAGATATGATTAGGAGTGTCCAGATATCCTGTAAGTAGCTAGTGTCAAATCGTTCCAGTGTCAATATTTCTAGAAAAATAGACAGGCTGATATTTTGTGTGGTGATTGTCTCATCTTGTCTGTTCTGAACAGCCACTTTTGGCTGTTGATTGTCTGATGCTATCTGTTGCAATTGTCTGATCATTTTGGCTGTTATTTTGTCTGATTTTTGGCTGTCTACAGTTTACAGTGTATAGCTCCGAATCACATGATATTCATGGTTATACAACATACGTGCTTCCCTGTAATAAAGGGATTCATTTGAAAATACTGAAATAAAGTACTGAGAATAGCAGTTCAACACCCATTATGTTCAATGTCGCAATACTTGCAGCATTTCAGATTTAATAATATATTACAATATCATTAGAAATCCTGCCAGGTACATTGCAGATTTTTCCAATTTCAATGCGTGCTTAATATCGGCTTTATAGACGACTTAACTTTTATGATTAATCTGAGACTATTTTCACCTGTGTCCGGAGATTTCAGAGATCAGCGAGAGTGTCGACGTTGGTTTCATTCGATTGATGCAAATGTCATGAACCATGAAGTTTCGAAAATTTGTTTCAAAAGTTCCCCTGCGATGCAGGCAATTACTTAAAATTGGCAAATTAATAAGAATGATAGTTTTATTTCGGTTGACTTGAATAGACTGAATAATTGATGGAGCTAGTGTGAGTGTTCACTACACACACGAAGGCTTGCTAATGGAATTAACAACAATGAAATTAAATAAACAATAGATCAAATTGCCATGCAAAAGATGTGCGGCTGGTAGGATTCGAACCTACGACCAAGGTTAACTAGACCTGTGCTCTAACCACCAGAGCTACGAGCAACATACTCGAATCTGTCAGTAGGCAGATCAAACCCTCACCACATCAGTTGTCAAGCCGACATTAAGGCAAGTAGCGGGGATCGATTGTCCACCAAAGCATCTTAAGCCATGTCGTGAATGCAATTAACAACAATGAAATTAAATAAACAATAGATCAAATTGCCATGCAAAAGATGTGCGGCTGGTAGGATTCGAACCTACGACCAAGGTTAACTAGACCTGTGCTCTAACCACCTGAGCTACGAGCCACTTACGCGACTCTGTCAGTTGGCAGGATCAAAACACGTCACAATTGTGACCGCCGACATTAAGGCAAGTAGCGGGGATCGATTGTCCACCAAAGCATCTTAAGCCATGTCGTGAATGCAATTAATAACAATGAAATTAAATAAACAATAGATCAAATTGCCATGCAAAAGATGTGCGGCTGGTAGGATTCGAACCTACGACCAAGGTTAACTAGACCTGTGCTCTAACCACCTGAGCTACGAGCCACTTACGCGACTCTGTCAGTTGGCAGGATCAAACCCTCACCACCACACATCAGTTGTCAAGGCAATAATAATCAATGGATAAATAACACGTCACAATTGTGACCGCCGACATTAAGGCAAGTAGCGGGGATCGATTGTCCACCAAAGCATCTTCAGCCATGTCGTGAATGCAATTAACAACACTGAAATTAAATAAACAATAGATCAAATTGCCATGCAAAAGATGTGCGGCTGGTAGGATTCGAACCTACGACCAAGGTTAACTAGACCTGTGCTCTAACCACCTGAGCTACACTTACGCGACTCTGTCAGTTGGCAGGATCAAACCCTCACCACCACACATCAGTTGTAATAATCAATGGATAAATAACACGTCAGTGACCGCCGACATTAAGGCAAGTAGCGGGGATCGATTGTCCACCAAAGCATCTTAAGCCATGTCGTGAATGCAATTAACAACAATGAAATTAAATAAACAATAGATCAAATTGCCATGCAAAAGATGTGCGGCTGGTAGGATTCGAACCTACGACCAAGGTTAACTAGACCTGTGCCGACTCTGTCAGTCAATAATAATCAATGGATAAATAACACGTCACAATTAGGATTCGAACCTACGACCAAGGTTAACTAGACCTGTCAGTTGGCAGGATCAAACCCTCACCACCACACATCAGTTGTCAAGGCAATAATAATCAATGAATAAATAACACGTCACAATTGTGACCGCCGACATTAAGGCAAGTAGCGGGGATCGATTGTCCACCAAAGCGCAAAAGATGTGCGGCTGGTAGGATTCGAACCTACGACCAAGGTTAACTAGACCTGTGCTCTAACCACCTGAGCTACGAGCCACTTACGCGACTCTGTCAGTTGGCAGGATCAAACCCCAATGGATAAATAACACGTCACAATTGTGACCGCTCGATTGTCCACCAAAGCATCTTATACCATGTCGTGAATGCAATTAAATAAACAATAGATCAAATTGCCATGCAAAAGATGTGCGGCTGGTAGGATTCGAACCTACGCGACTCATCAGTTGTCAAGGCAATAATAATCAATGGATAAATAAAGGCAGATTGGAAATATGCAGCATTTTGATTGCTATTTCTATCACAACATACATTTCATGCTTTCGTTCAGTAAAACAAACAGAACAAAAACAGTTAAGATATCAGCTTGAAATATCTTTTCATGATGAGAAAATATCTTGAAGATTCCATGACACAAATAAATGCACTGCATAACATTGAAGCAGCGCAGGCTCAAGAAAAACATTTCGGCAGAACAAATTGCAACTGAGCTTGATTTTCTTTCACTATAAGAAGTTTGATTTCACGATTCTAATTTCATGTATTTACTTAAGAATTTAAATTGCAATTGATAGAAAATACTTAGAATACCCAGAGCCTTAGTATGTGAAACAAATCGATTTTCACTCTGTTAAATAAACTATGCGATTCTTGATTTCTGATGCAGCCGAAAGATTAAGTGTCAAGTAACCCTCAATCGCCATGGTTGCATTGCCAATCGACTTGGATTAGAGAATGGATCTCTTTCATAGCTCTGGACTGGACACCTCACACCACCTGAGGTCAATAGACATCTACATCATAATTTAGAGTTCCGTTTTTGTGATCATCTCTGTAAGTTCCATAAGTTGTGAATTCCTTGTAAACTTTTGTCATTTTAACTGCTATATTCGCTAGATCAGATTATAATACTGCAGATCACCAAAGCTATCATTTCAAACTAAATTATCCATTATTTGGTGCGGTGTTTTCTCGGGCACCGCATACTTTTGAATTTTGCATGAACTAATTACTCCAGAATATGATAGTGACTAGATTTTCTTTGAGCTGCATAAACATGGTACATACAGCTGCTTATGAGTGCGGAATCGCCTATGTCAAGTAATTGGAAAGCCCATCTAAACAAGATGAATCGGTATCTACTCATACTCCACGATTTGACTATAAGCACGATCGATTACACTTGAATAGAAATGTCTTCTTCTAAAATATATTATCTATTAATACTTTCTGTTTGATATATTATCGCGCTTGCATGAAAAGATTTAATTGTGAGCGCAATTCATCTTACAAGCAAATTGATGTAATGCACAAAGTGTTGGAAATTGCTAATTCATTGTTTCATTGTTCATATTTTTGCTCCATTATCCGCTCATATTCAACTCTGTTCATGCAGACAAACAAAGCACTTATATAGAAAATTAGTTACAACAATTGCGCTTGCTTGCATCAAATTTGCATATCAAAAACTCGGCTACTACAGTCAGTGACGCTGCGCTAATCAGATCTGACGATATAAAAGGCCGATCAAAATTTGAGTAATTGATGAAATGTCTCAACTTTGTGCATGCAAGAAAAAGTATACGACGGTAGCCAGCGTGGCAGGTAAGGAGAAATTTTTGATGGGAGAAAAAGGTTGCTTGCTATATAGTATTCATGCAATTTTTTCCTTTTTTCCGGTACTCTGCTAGCAGGCGATTTTTCCCCTTTTCTTCCACATATTTTGCATGATTGCCAGATTTTGTTTGTAAATAAAACTTTTTGGCAGTAAGCATTGTCCTCATCGACTGCATTTTCTTTGATTAAATCATTTTTTGAAATCCAAAGAAATGTTTTGTGGATAACTAAATCGCTGAATGCCTAAAGTTAAAGAAATAAAGAGCAAAATTAACGAAATACAAAAAATGTAGTCTGATGTGAAGAAGCTTGACTGATTGGGTTCAACCAATATTGCTAATCGTCCTCCCATTTCTCTCAAGTTAAATGATGTTTCCTCATTTGTCAATTATTTAGAGACTGGATAGGATACATGTAATGATTTGATGATCATGATCGGTCAATAATAATGCATTATCATGAAACTTATTGTATTTTATCATCCTTCCTTTGACTGAAAGTTAGACTGGTCTGTAAGAAAATTGCTGACGCATCTAATTTCGTTGAATGTGCATCGGATGCTGGCATATTTTCATATCCAAGGTGGTGTAACTTTCTATGGTATGAAATTGAAGTTGACTTGTGTTTTGCAGACATATTTCATAGAATTTGATGCGCCAAGTGGAAATCAACTTCAATTTGAAAATCATTTGAAAAAAATTTAAACTTATTCACTATGAACTAGCGACACATAATGTTTTCAACAATTTCAGTGAAGCCAATTTTTCTAAATTTTAACACCTTAAATCCTGCTGCTACGTCAAATTTTCAAGCTCTGGAAATTATGAGCGAAAAATATATTTAACATCAAAGATGAGGCGACAGTATTCACATTAAAGCGTGAGTGGAGAGCGGTTGCACTTTGTAGAATGATTACTGATGATAGAACTTAATTCTCCAAAAGAATTGAAACATCAACCTATCTAGATTCGTCTACTAGATAATTGAACCGAAAAATAAATGGAATCTATTGTTTCAATGTGATTTTCTCTCATCGCAGTTCAGCAATTTGGCATCATTGAATAATGAAGACCTGCTTTTTTCAAATTGAATAAATTCACGTGGAAAGAGTGAGTCTAAGAATAGAATATGTAACACAGCATCACAGAAAGCGGTGGCCTTTGGTTATTGTATTGAATATGATGTACGCTATACTTTAGCGCTAGAATCATATTACATAACTACATTCGCTTGAATGACTTCAAAAGAAATAATGATATCGCCAAAATCATAATGAATTTGATAACAGTTTGATTGCACCACAAATCTAATGGGAATAGCTATATACAGGGACGCGAAGACGATGAAAGGTGCAGGGCACCAAATCAGAAGGGCATTTTTATATGCCTGAGTTTTTCGACCATAGTATCATTGTGGAATATATTCTAAAATGCTACTGACATTGAAAATGCAATTTAATTGTGCGTACATACATGCCTGTCATATGCCATATCAGATGTGTATTAGTTCAATGGGCTTTAAGAAACGGCAGATTTTCCAAGCATTTCCACTCAACTTCTAGCTTATTCATTGACGATATTAATTGGAACGTTTATACGTGTATTCAAGTATAAAAGATGCAGCCATTTAAATCAATTAGACTTTTTTCTTGAAAATTATTGAAATTTCATTTATCAAGCATATAGATTGAGACTTCAAAGCTGAAGCACACTAAAAAACATAATGTTATTAAAGTTGATAATGCCATTGAATATAGTTCATAAGCCAATCAAAATACAGTCAAAACTTTCCGAAAGGTTTAGTCGTCATAGTTACTTTTCAGGGAGACCATGTCTCATGCAGTGATTGATATAATATCTGTTAAGCTCGCTTTGATGTGTACATTGTATACAAGTCAACCGGTCATAGAAAGCAAAGTGGGCCTAGTGTGGAGTAAATAGCAATGACATACACATGGCTCCTTATTCTTGCACATATCCTTATAGATACACATGGGAGAAGGACATGAAAAGTAGTTAGTTTCTTAGGGGGCACGTTCCCCCGGTTCCGCCGTGCCTGGATATATGTCTTATACAATGCAACTTGTGCACGTTAGGCCAAGTGCTGTGTTTGAATATTAACACGCGGATTTTCATCTGACATTTTTATACTGACTCTTTCTACCGCCATCTGACTTGCACGTGAACTCGCCCGCCTGCCAACAGATGGCTGACATCGCTTGAGAATCCGTGATATTGCAAGTAGAATTGCCGTCTGCAATCTGATATGCAGATTGTAGAAATTAAAATTGCACGTGGATAATATCTCGTAAGATTTGCACAAATTCGAATTCGATTAAGCGTGTCTCCTCAGCCGATCGCGTATTCGTTAAAAGATACAATTCCAACTTTAATAACCGAACGCTTATTTTGAATGCATTGCCATCGAATACGCAACTTCAATGGTACATCAGCAAATTTTATAAATAAGCAAATTACCATAATAATATTTACTATCAGATCGCACGCTTAGAAACCGTCATATCCATGTTGGCATTTTCTGTATCGATTGGCGTAACATGTGTCATCAAATATACGCTTGCAGAAAGTGCAACATCATTCAATTTCAGGCCTAAAACATTGGCCGGAAGATATAGAAGCACCGCAACTTTCTGCGATTATGGGGGTACCTTACTCACTTCATGATTTCAAGATTCTGACATCCTTAGCTTAGGGACTTCGCAATCCCGGAATTGTCGAAAATGCAGCGGTATTGCCTCATCTTTATTCACAAGGTAACCTTTCATATAGTAACTTGCATTTGTGCATTATTTCGTTGATTCTGTTTGTCTCTTACTACGCAAAAATAAGAATCATTTGTTTTCTTGTGGAGCATCGTCATTTCTGTCATCAACTATGTGAATGCAGGACAAGATTTTAAAAACGATCTCTGCGATATTTAAGTCACACTATGTTTACTCCCTTATACTTTTATAGCTTTCAGTCAAGCTCTTGCAGCAACAATATTTAAGCTTCGACAATGAATGACATGAAATAAACAGAAGATCAAATTGCCATGGTATACATGCTAGATGTGCGGCTTGTAGTACTCGAACCTACGACCTCAGGTTAGGCAATTTATAGACTTTTGGTCTAACAACTAGACTACATCACTAGCTACGTCAGACTACAAAAATTTGAAGCAAAGTTTTGCAAATTCAATTTTTCCTACCATTTGTCATTTTGATGTTTGTATTTACGTCTCGTATTTCTTGGTTGATTATTGAATTTTGACATTGATACCATCTTAGACAATGGATTCCTCCTCACTTTGTTGTTCGATGACACTACAGGATGGCGCCGAGTCATAATCTCCGACCAGCAAAGATTGTAAAGCAATCATGACTGGCTATTTCCTGTCAGGACGAAGTTTTTTATGTTAATACCTAAACCTAATTGAGTATCAAAACTTGTTTTTTGTCCGTGGTGCGCTGTGTCTCACTATGATAACCACGCTACAATTCCTCTGAGAAATAAATCGTGGGAACAATCACTTTATACTGCAATTCCATTATAATTATTACACTTTGATGGCATTGTACCGCAATGATCCATTTCCTACGCTTCATGGATTCTTCTCATGATTTCAACAGCTTCAAAATCATCCAATGACAAATTACATGAAAAATTGCGTACCATGAAGACATTTATATGAACAATAGAATTAGATAAGACGCGTAAAGCCACTGGTACAAAGAGTTGCAGCTCAAATACATTCCCATATATGAAAATATATCTTTAAAAAGTCATCAAAATTTTGAAAAACAGGAATTCAGCAATTCGTAATCTTTCTCTTCAGTTTCATATTATGTTTGCGACATCAATGAAGAGCTGTTGATTAGAGTGAAAGATAGCACAATGCTTACGTCATTACTGGATGTGCTTAACATAAGTACTCATTAAATGCAATTGTAGTTTTGTATTCACATTGTAGAAATCACCTTTTTTTTACTTTTTTAATTTAACGAGGAAGCTCTTTTCTTCTTCAATAGGCTTATTTCTCATAACCAAATTTAATGAAATGTTAAACTAGTGCAGATTAAATGCAGGGGTCACATTATAGGTCAGAGATATTAAGGTGATTTCTCCTTGGTAAATGTGGAAAGATTTGCTAAACGTTTCTGACATTTCGAAGTCAAGACTGCAATTGTAGATGAAGCTTTCAGCGTTGTCTTCCGAATGTAACAACTTTCTTAATTTACATTTCAAAATGTCCTTTTATTTGAAAAGCCTTGTTGAGAAACCCATCACAATAAAGAAACTTTAGAGAAAAGCAATGACAATTTGTAATTGCATTATTTCCACCGCCAAATTCGAAATTCGATCAAATTCGCCTTTTCTTGTGGTTAATGAATTGCTTTCTCTGTGATGAACGTCTTCCCTTCTAGAATTACAGTATTGAGATTTTTATGGATGAATGAACTCTAATTCTTTCCATACAATAAAAGCGCATCGAAAATTCCTTTCAGGAACTCAAATTTCGTTTTCCAAGAACGCTACTGAGATAGATGTTTACTGAGCCAATTTGAAATTTTATATCTTCTCTTATGCAGCTGTATGCTCAAGATAAAGGCTCATTCAATCCACTAAAACGCCATGCGCACACATGGATTTTGTACTTGAATTTCGGACGACATATGCATGTAAACTTTAGGGTAGACCACGACCACGCGACTTGACATGTAGCCGTCGCGAAAATAGCGCCATGTTCATGTGTTGGGCCAGGCAACAATACCGTGCACCATACGGGGTGAGGCGCATGTATCTGTCGGTTAAAAAATATCTTTGTTGTTTATATGTACGTGGCAATATGGACTTAGTATGTGCCTAATATGGAGCAATATGTGCTTCAATATGGAATTTACGTGGCAATAGAACAACATACATAGTTCCGTCAATATTATAATTGATACTTCAAGATTACTTAAAATGTGCACCTTCGTTATCACTACAAAGTTGAATGCGATGTTGGTAGTTCCAAATTGATTGGCGATGTATTTCATGAATGATTTTTTGTATTAGCTCTTCACGGTTGTGAAATACAACTCCGGGTGTATAGACCTTCTGCTTTATACAGCTCCAGAACCAGTAGTCGCAGGCTAAGAGGTCAGGCGATCGTGCCTCTTCGTCCGATTCATGTGCCAGCTAATTCGGAGTCAAGAATTTCTCTGGTTCTCCAGTAGTAGTGGGGTATGGATCTATCTTGTTGGTACCACAGCTTCGGCCTCCTTTTGAGGAAAAGTTTAAACTTACTTTAGAAAATGTCACTTTAAACTTCGCCAGACACTGTGTCTGGGCTGATATTATAATCGATGAATCCATGGTAAGCGATGCAGACCCAAACACACAAACTCACGGTGCAAACACGTTTGGCGATTGTCACTACAGGCCTCGCATGGCCCCAATAGCGGATATCATGTTCAATGTGGATATCAGGAGTTCAATGTTCTTTGACATATTGTAAAATTCTGTCGACGTATCATTTTTATGTATTTCCTCGAAGTGTTTCCCTGTTATCTATTTAAGACGAAGTATGACAAAATATAATGAGACTAAGGTCTATGAACTGACTGACACATCGCACCGAAAAACTTCTATCTGTCAATTATGAAAGTTCAAGTGCAAAGTCATGATCGCTTTTTACCAATGATTGTCAGACGCCCGTAGTCACAATGCAAATTATACAGTTACGGCATTAGTGTTGATCGAAGTAGCTTATCGAATATTCGTGCATGCGGATTGTACTAAAGACCTGGACACGTTGCTTGAAGATGATCCAATGTTCAGATCAAGAACGGGATCACGATGGGATCTGGTTGCTGAGTCACGGGTAACGGATCACACATCTAATGTTCTCCTGCTGGGTCAACTCATCGCGGGTGTAGCGGCTCACGGATCACGAGTAGCTGACCCACATCCATCTGTCTCTTATAGGAGAACTAAATATTGCCACACATAATAGCACTAAGAATCTTGAACGATTTGAAACGCAGACCATTCTAATATGCAAAGGTTCAAATGATGGCTGTGATTTGAATGTCAGATGTTGTGTCATTCGCACAAATATGTGCTTTTGACCTTTCTTCATGCGACAATACCGAATGAGAAAGAATATAGTCGTAATTAGCATCAACTTAACGTCTAATTGCTGTAATTAGAAATTTTGATCAGGAAACTCTCAGAGAAAGAGAGATGATACTTTTCATCGATCGCAGATTTATAGGCGATCGCAAAGCTCATCGTTGGATTGTCGATTCTAATGAACAAACACAAACATGTGTGCAATTGGATATGCTACCCATTTTTAGGAACTTTTCCTCTTTTGAAAGTTTTCGGGCTTGAAGTTTGCAGTTAAAATAAGAACAGTGAATTTGTCGCCCCTGATAGAGGGTTGCTGTGAAAGTGCTGACCGATAGAAATTTGATGAAATTCAAACTACAGTGTTAAAGAAGCGAAAAGTAGTCGTATCAGATAAATTCGACATCTTGGTATTGCATTTACACAGGTATAATGTGGAGGAATGGACCCCAAGACATGGCAAGAGAAAGCGTGGACATCAGAGGCGAAGATGGAGGGATGATATCGAAGCGATTACCAAGGAAGTGACCTGGATGCGCCTAGCTCAAGACCGAATCAGATGGCGCAAATTGGGGAGGCTATCGGCCAGCAGCGGTCTGAATGGCTGAAAAGAAAGAAAGAATGTGGATTTAATTTATGATTCATGGGCTGTTATAGTCAAATTTCTATCGGTCAAAACTTCTTCAGCAACCCTATACTTGCACCAGTACAATTTTCATGATAATTAGCCTAACTTCCTTACTGTAGATTACTGCTAAATTTAGGAGTTCATAAAGCCCTCAATTGCACAGCAACAAATTTCGTTGACTTAAGAAGTTGATGCTATATTTTGTAGGTATATGAGATAAACACCTTTTTTCAATCTCATTTGTGTATTTCCCAGACCCACGTCGCATGGTTGTTGTGCTCCCCTTAAAACTTAGCCGCTCGACCGCCGCTTCCGTGACTTTAAGTTTTAGCATATTTACAAACATTTCACTAGAACGCGATGGATTTGGTCCTCTTGAAGCTCAAATTAATGACCTACATTGAAAAGTACTTTCTTGAAGGTCTCAAATTTTTCACTTTTTGCAAGCATTAAGCGCGAACAAACATAGTGCTTCGGTTCTCAATATGAGAACGACATCCTATAACTATAATTCTAAAAATCACATCGGGTCATCTATTATGCCACAGATATCGAATAGGGTAGGTATTTGAAATGTACATATTATGTTGATGCTATAGGCCCCATTATTAAAACTTTTCGTAGTAGTTGGTGAACATAGGCACACAATTTTGAGCAGCTATATCGTATATTCTCTAAAACGCGCCGTTCTCTAATGAGCGGCTGGTAGATCTTAATGATTTAGAAGGACCACCGGGTCCTTCGAATGCAATTCACTTAAACAGTGCAGTGTTACAAATAGCTATGACGGTTGAGCGGATCATCTTATTGCGTTTTTAAAGTCTCATTCTGAGACTAAAACTCTGCTTCCTCGATCATTAGACAATGAAAACATGTCACTCAATATGGATCTTGATGTGTCTGACATGAGAATCTAGTCTTCAGACGTCGCCATTATTGACGACGATGAAGATGATGACATTGAATTAGTAGTAGTAGTAGTAGTATGTGTTTATTCATTTGAAATGGAAATCATGCATTGCAGATACACAGATGAAAAATACAGGGCTTGTACAGTATACAGAAGACATGCACAGTAGCTGTAGGAAATACATTAGTTAGCATATTTCTGCTAGGTTATGCAAAATAGAGCATCTGGGAATAAATGACAATTGGCGTTGTTGGGTTCTTGAAAAGGGGATAGAGACAGCGAGGGAATGTCGGGATCTTGAAAGTTTGGGGGGCATGATTTTATGCAATAAATGTTTTGGTTCTAACATTTTTCTGAAAACTGTTAGGGCAGATCTTTCCCTTCTTAGGGATAGGGGGGTAAAGCTATCACAACTGCACTTTGGTCCGCAAATAATTTTGTGAGAACGTCGCCGAACCTTTTCCAATTTTTCAACATTAAGCTGGTTCAGTCCAACGAGGAGGGCAGCATTGTATTCCAGCGTTGAAACGACAGTAGCAATATAAATCTGAATGAGTTGGGACACAGAAAGGCATTGTTTTAATCGCTTTATGACATAAAGACGCTGGTTGGCACGTTTGCATAAATTGTCTACAAAAGTATTCCAAGATAGATTTGAGTCATAAATGACTCCAAGAATCTTTATACTATTTACAAAATGAATATCACGAGGCACTAAAGAATTCTGACTTTTAGCGATAAACATGCATTGGGTTTTTTCACAATTTAGTACTAGTCCATGTGAGTTACACCAGTCTTTTAAATGATTGATTTCGTCTCGAATTTGGAGTTCGATATCAATTGAACGGAAGGCAGGTAGAACAATCACAATGTCGTCAGCATATTTAGAAGTCAAGGCATGTGAGTGTAGAGTTTTGAATGATCTCATATGGGTGCAGAAAAGAAAGGGAGAAAGTTTTCCTCCTTGCGGAATACCTGAAGTAACTGGGGTGGTAGAGCTCGTACAATGTCCTAGCTTCACATATTGATGACGGTTCACGAGAAGATCACTGCACCATAAAATAAAATAAAATCCTTGGGAAGATCAGCCTCGATTAAGGAGCTGATAAGACTCCCATGATTAAGTCGGTCAAATGCTTTGGACATATCGAATGAAAGTAAAGCGACACCAGTACAATACAACTCGTCCAATGATAATGTTGTGAAGTCGTGAATGCGGATGTTTGGGTGAAGCGTTGAGTAGGACGGTCTAAAACCAAATTGGTCGGTACCGTATGCGTCAATGAGAGATGGCTTGATGGAATCAATTACATATTGTTCGAGGACTTTTGAGAATGCAGGTAAGACCGATATAGGCCGGAAGTCATTATGTTTCTTTTTGGGATTGGATTTACTCTAGCAATTTTCCAGGCATCGGGCACTGACTTGGATTCGAAGGATAGGGCGATAAGATGGGTGAGCGGAGCAGCTAAGACATCGCAGGCAGCTTTTACTAGGAATGGCGGGATGTCATCACTACCGGAGGACTGGTTTGCTTTCAATTTTTGGAGTAAGGCATAGGTTCTTTCAACAGAGATATCAGTTTTCCATTCCTTTGCTTCAGCCTTTTCTTCAACTCCTCGCAAAATATCAGGCCAGTTAGGAGGAGGGGAGAAGTTCGATGCAAAACTAGCATTGATAGTCTCTGCTGCATCATTTGAAATTGAAAGACTATTTGATTTGATATTATTCGTTGCACTGAGTACTTTCCATAATCCATTTGGTTTACCGTTTAGGCTTTCAATCCATTTCCTTTTTGCGCACTTCATTTCGCTTGTGACTTTCTCTTTATAGTGATAATACAAATCAAAATTTCCTTTCCTGTAGGCATCATAGCGGAGGTTTATCATCATTTTCAATCTAGGTGTGATCCATGGTTTCTCTCGACCGGACATTCTTACAGTTTGTTGTGGGATGTTTTCCATAGCATTGTGCAAAATGCTGTAAAAAATATTACATTTTTCTTTGAAGGGAACATCCATTCCATAGAATCTTTGCCAAGGAAAGGCATCTAATGAATGACAAAATTTGGCAACATGACTATCACGAAAATCATAGACTTTAGCAAAATAAAACTTTTCCTTAGCTTTCTGCATGACATTATTGCAAGGTCTCAACGTAACAGTACCGTGATCAGAACCTCCAATTGGGGGTCCTACTTTGATAGGGGAGTTGAGACATACAGGACATGCTTTACAATAGTAGGATGAAAGGACAGAGTCAGACAGAAGGATTTTATCAAGAATTACCTTTCCGTGTAGGACAGTTGACTACTTGCTTAAGATTCAAACTTCCCTCAATACAGTTTATAGGGAATCTATTTAGGTCTCCAACAATCATGAGTTCAAAAGATGACAATGAATCGCAAACATAGATGATAAAATCATTCACTTGCTGATAATTGGAGCTATTCAAATTCGGAGGAATGTATATGACCAGTAAAGCAATATTTATTGAATTAAACTTTATACAAAGACATTCAATAAAATCCAGATTATCAACTAAAGGTTCAACAGTATGAGGAATGTTGTTTCGTACGTAAGCACAAACGCCACCGCCTCTTCTGCCATCATGTCTGTCTTGTCTATGAAGACTGTATCCTGGAATTATTAGCTCGTGAATTATTGCGACACCGACGAAAGCAAATACAGAGCTGATCATAAAAAACGGACCACCTAAATTTTGATGAAATTCAATCGATTCCCATGCCTCCCAATCGCATCGCCCAACAACATACCATGCACCATTCGAGAGATAGCATTCTCAGTCATAGAAAAAACTGTGATAAACTTGTATCCGCTACAGCATATACCGAGCAGTGGTGAAAATACCGCTCAATTTACAAATTGCAATTTTCCAGTAAGAAAACATGTGAATATGATAATGAATCAGGAATAAGGAGAACGAGCATTTTCTGAGCTCTCTTTTGACGTACTGGTCTTCAAAATCGGTGAACTGATAAAAAATCAGTGATATCGTGAAGTTATCACAAAATCATGACCCTTTTGGTTGGGAATGTCATGCTCGCACTTTTTAATCAAAAATGTTCGTGCTTGATATCTTCAAAATCCTTATGATGTGAGCAGTACGAATATGCAAGTTATACTCATATAAGTTCATTAGTTGTTTTTCCAACTTCTCCAATATCTTCTCTCATTTCCGCAAAAGTGCGCAAACAATGAAGGTAGCAATCGACAGTAGCTGTGAGAGAAGAAAGACATTGAAATGCGCTAATTGTTTTGTTTTGAACGTTCGTTCACCTTATCTGCTGTTTGTGTACTTTTGCGGTAATACCAAAAAATGTTGAAGAAGTTTGAATACGAACTATTGAACTTACTATACTGAATATAACTTACATATTCGTACTGCTCACATCACAAGGATTCTAAAGATATCAAACACGAACACTTTTATTTAAAAAGTGACAGCATGACATTCTTAACCAAAAGGGTCATGATTTTGTGATGACTTCACGATATCACTGATTTTATATCAGTTCACCGATTTTGAAGACCAATATATCAAAAGAGAGCTCAAAAAATGCTCGTTGTCCCTATTCCTGATTCATTATCATATTCACATGTTTTCTTATTGAAAAATTGCGATTTGTAAATTGAGCGGTTTTCGTATTTTTGAGCACTGTTCAGCAAATGCAATAACGGATAAAAGTTTATCACAGCTCATTCTATAACTGAGAATGCCAGCTCTCGAAGGATGTATGGTACGTTGTTGTGCGATGCGATTGGGAGGCATCAGAATCCATTGAATTTCATCGTTTTTTATGATCAGCTGTGTATTTTCATAACATTTTTACAATAGATTTGCTTCTTGTGCTGACACTTCAGCACATTAACACATTTTATCATTGCTGAATTATTACTTGCTTTGTATTACAGATATAAAAGAAACTTGTGCATACTTTCTTATTTTGCACCGCAGTGATCAATTAGCTTAATAAGGGCATACTGTTTCAATTAATTGGGTTTAAGCGCCGAGTCTGAATATTCATGAATTCAATAAGCGCCGGGGGAGCTTAAAAGACCAAATACGGTAACTGTCAAATCAGTGCCAACATGAGAAAGTTCACAGACGATATTGGTTGAATCGTGACGTTCATGTGATTCGGAGCAATACTTTAGCAGGGGGAGATGATTGATGCGTTTCATAGGCCAGTAAAGAATTAATGATACTATAGTATCTTTACTACGTTTGAATCGCACTTATTCAGCAAACTGTGGTTCTGATATCAGTGAATGCAAGATGTACTTGCGATGTGAATGCGGACCACACTTTGAAAACCCCTGTTGGATAGCGCAGTTGCTACAATATGAGTAAATTAATGCATTTCTTGGTGATCAATTTTTATTTTTTTCCTTTTCTACCAATTGTCATCTCTGTGTAAGTGTTGCACTTTCTATATCATGAGAAGCTGCTTTGCAACAAATTTGGTATCTGTTCGACTCAAACCAATTTTTTCTGTCAGGCAATTTTGTCTTGAAGTATCAACTATCAAATTAGCAAAATTGCTTTATCAAGAGATGAGAAAGACAGATTTCAAGAAATTGCATGAGGAGAAAGCTCCATGAAACTGTGATGAGAAATTAAAAAATTCGTATCCGCTCAAATTTAGCTTGCGCAATTCGAGAACAGTTTCAGCATGCTTGAATATGCTTCATGCTTGGATTGGCTGCATATATGCAGTTCATTAATATCGCTTTCAGTTACAAGCCACGATGCCTCATTTTTTATGGATAGGGTTTTTATTGTAGAACTTTACTCCGTTGCTATTCAATTGAGCAATACATATTCGGCAGCCTAAATAAAGCAGTCTTGAAGTGTCATATCTTGAACAATGTGCAGCTCGTAAGTTGTCTGCATTATAATACTTACATTTGTCGGGAGCAACTCAATAGCTAGGAAGCACTCTTATGGACATTTGCATCCGCCTGTCTGGCAAGATTTATCAACACTGACATAGATCGGTGCCCGACCGAGCAGCTGAAATTACCGTGAGCAAGCAGTTGCTGTCCATTCTAATTCCATTAATTTAAACAAGCGAAAAGTCGGATTCAATGGATAGAGTGTCTGATTTTTAGAAGTTTCCCCTATTTGTTTTCATACCAAATAGGTAGAGGACTTCGATAGGGCAAAATAGTAAATTATGATTAAGTAAATAGTCACTAATTGTAAAATCACGAAGAATATGCAAACCCCAACTTTAATTAAAGTTGATCAACATTGGGAATGAGATCACTTTATGCTATATCTTTGCCATCACCCAAATGCTTGTTTAGTGAATAGTAGAACGAAAATTGTCAAATCTTCAACAGGAAAACAAATCTTGGAAATTTCCAAATGTTTCTTTCATTTTGACGAGTTCTTCTACGGATTTACAGAGAAGGAAATCTCATTCGAAATTCAAAATGGGGAAGATTTATTAAAAGGAAATGCAATTTCCTTCTTTGTACAACTACTGAAGAAACCATCAAGTAAACGAAAGGAAATTGAAGAATAAATTGAAACTTATTTTTCATTGAAAGATTAGTCAACTGCTTTTTTTTGTTAAGAGACTGCTAATGATATTCGCTTTTATTTATGTTTCGCGAGATTTTGCGAGATTTTCAATTCTTTATAATATTTATCATAGAAAACTGACTTAGGCATTATCTGACACAGCATGACTGCAAGGTGCCGTGCGACCACCGCTACGTCACTGATTTTTGGCTTCTCTTAGCGTTGTCCTTAGCTTTCTAAGGTCTGTTTTTATTCATTCGTTTCTCTTCGTAGATCGATTAATTGATTGCCATACAATACCATGGTGATACCATTTCTACTCAAATTGTGTTAATTAAAGTGCTTTTTATCATGATGGGACTGCTAGTCAACAAAGCAAACTATAATTTCAGAAAAAGTGCAGTGAATTTTCGTTTTTTGGGTTTCCATTTAGGGGAATCTCAGATTTTAAAGTCCTAAGAATTGAGCAAGTTTTTTATAATGATGGTAATTTTGCGTAGCATTTCTGACCTTAACAAAGGACACATTCTCAAATGGAATGTAAGACAAGGCACAAAATCCAAAATTTCAGCTTGCGCCAAAATAAGAATTGAATTTTGAGTTCATTCCCGGCTTATTCTGACAAATTTGTCAAAGTACTATACATAGCATTACTGAAGTAGGCCCTATTATATCGCAGTTGGCATGATTAATGTGAAAATAGAGAAAATGCAGAAATGATTACTTCCACTTTGAGAATAATTTCCGAGGAATTTAATGAAGCTTGTTTTAGAAGCAGCTTTTTTCAACGATTCGCAAGACCGTTAGTCAGTTTTTGCTTTAGAACTGCATTTTTGGTAGTAAAGAAGACGCATTAATATGGCAGTATTGTACTTCTTCATTGTACAGTATTTCTATGTTCTTCTATGTCAGTTAAGTTTTTACTATTAGAAATTCGCGTATGGCATGTATTGTATTTTCAGCAATATAGATTTAAAAAAATGAGAGTTGATGAATGCCGAATACCAGCTGAGCATAACAGTGGGTGCATTACATGGGTTTTCATCAACGCTTCTTCCGAGCCTTCATTCCGAGCCGAGTATTTGCTAAACCAGTGGTTCTTAACCGGGGGCCATGTGTCTCCCTGTGGAGGAATTCAACATGCCAGGGGAGGAATGATGTCCAAAGGAGAATTTGGGGAGGAATGAGGTTCGAAGGAGTATTTGGGATGAACAAGATCTGTAGATTTATCGTCACGTGTGAGTTATCATCATCAGTGTTCGTTAATCGTTTCCCAATATTCAGGATGCTAATGCAGCTACTGTGTAATAGCCATCACAACCACAGATTTAGAAACTACTAATATACAGTACATGCAATTATCTGTGTGTACTGTGTACGGCCGTCCCATTCGAATAATTATTTAATTACCGGAAGAATCAATTACGCGGCTTAAGCTTGTCACCAGAACGCTTTGTCTGTGGCCTGCGCAGTTGCCCTGACATGAAAGACTCGAAGAGAGTATTCTGGTCAGAGAGAGTCAATGAAGAGTGGCGTCACATTCCCATTCATAAGTGAAGATGAATGATGGCAGTGAAATACGATTACTCACGCCAGCTGACTACACTTACGATGATGACTTCAAGCAGTTATGGCTGTTGGAAAGGCGTTAATGCCTCTAACTTTTGAACCACCCGCCCAATTGATTCCATATTTGAACTACTGATGATTCAAGGTGTGAGCTCCATTTCATCTATTCATGCAACCTAACTATTCTCAATACTAAAAAGTTAGTCAGCGTGCGAAAATTAGTAAGACAATAAAAATCAAGGAATTTTGCCAATTTTTACTGTCTTGCTAATTTTCGCACGCTGACTAACTTTTTTAGTATTGAGAATAGTTATGTTACATGAATAGATGAAATGATGCTCACGCCCTGAATAATCAGTAGTTCAAATATGAAATCAATTGGATTAGTGGTTCAAAAGTTAGAGGCATTAATGTGTAAAACTTGAATATTCTCCCGTTTAGGTATAATCGCGAGTTGATGCTGCGTCATTCTTTCTCGATGTATGACGCCTCTCACCTTATTTATTCTCTATGATTCTGTGAATTTGCTTAATCAATTGCTATTTTCAACGTCATCAGCCAATCACAGTTCGTCATTAGTCCATCGGCGTATATCTTGCTACGGCTTGTCATTCTGCAGAATTGATCGATGATTAACTGTCTCGCTACAACTGTTATTATGGCTTCCAAGCAAAAAATCAAAGTTAGACAATATTCAGTGGACTATCTCAAATACGGCTTTATTGCAGCAGCTCATGATGCACGCTTGCCATTCTGCTTACTACAGATTGTTTCATAAAAAATGGATCACCCTTAAACATCGCCTTAACTTCAACTTTGTCTAACTCCGCCAAACTTGAACGAATTTCTCTGAAATTTGGAAGATATGTCAGTTGTGCTTACTAATATCATTGTTGGAAATTTCAAGCATGAATATTGAGTTGTTTTCCTGTTATAGATAAAAAAGTAGTAGATAATTTGATCTTCATTTAGCAATGTTACACAAAATCATACCTCACTCTTATAAAATTACATTTGTTTCCTTTGTTATGTAATATGTTGTTCTACAAGCCAAAAGCTATCAAGCAAAACAAAAATAAAGAAAATCGGTCAATCAGAGCCAGTATAGCACCACTATTCATCAACAATAATGTAACTGCTACATGTGATTAACTGGACTTCATGTTCCATAGCTTCCTGACTTCGTTGCGGTGGTGTTGGCAGCACTCCTGATTGCTTTCAGCTAGAAATCTATCTCTTACCGGTTGAAAACAATACAAAGCACAAATGAACAATAACGAGATCGCATTCACAAAAGGCAAAGTGTCAGCCTTGCTAGAACTAGGGTTTTCTTTGCGAGCTACAAGCAAGCGACTAAATGTCCCTTACACAAATGTGCATCGATGGCATAATGATGATTTTCGACTCTGTCGTAAAGAGGGCTCTGGCCGTCCACGCAAAACATCCAAACGTAGAGACCGCCTAATTTTGAGATTTGTTAAAGTTGATCCAAGTCTCTCGTTAACTGAAATGGCTGCACTAGACTCGTCTATTTCTAAGTCCACTATTCGTAGAAGACTTATTGAGTCGAATGTCAAGAGCTGTAAGAGGCTGTAAGAGCTGTCAGATCGAATTATCAGATCAGCATACAAAAAGACGTCTCAGATGGGCAATGAGTCATTGTCACTGGCGAAATCAATGGGATCGGGTTGCCTGGTCTGATGAGGCATCAATCCGTCTGAAGGATAGTGATGGTCGATTGAGATTATGGATAAAATCTGATCAGGAAATTCCGAGACATTTACATCGTCCCCGGGTACAAGGTGGTGCGACTCTACTGATTTGGGCTGGCATTTGGACCAATGGCCGCTCTGAACTTCACATACAGCAAGGAACCATGAATTCTGAACGCTATGTGAATGTTTAACGAATGAACATTGACCAAATGACAGATCAACTTGGTGATCCATCGACTTGGTTATTTATGGATGATAATGCTACGTGTCACAGGAGTAGTAGAGTCAACTTATGCAAGTCTCAATTAAGGCTTAGGACATTATCTTGGCCAGCTCGTTCTCCTGATCTGAATCCCATAGAAAATGTATGGAGTATTCTAAAACGAAACGTTCGTCGTTCACTGCTACCTACAAATGGCGTATCACAACTTACGTCACTGTTAAAAAGAGAGTGGAGAAAGTTAGATCAGTCAAAAATCAACGATATCATCGAATCAATGCCTAGACGAATTGGTAATGTCATTGACAATAAGGGTAGGGCCACAAAATATTAGCTTCTTAAGAACCGTTACTGTATCATAGCTTATCAGATTATATAAGGACATTTAAATATATTAGGGACATGAAATAACATGAAAAAAGCTTTCTGTATCATACTTATGTTTTATTTAGTCAAATTTTAGGATGATCCACTTTTTATGAAACGGACTGTGTCACCAAACGTTGGTAAACGATTTAATGAGACCGTCGAAATTGCAACAGCATTTTACAACCCGTCATAGTGAACACAGCAACAAGCCCGTTAAATAATTCTGTGACTTGAAAGATAAGTATGGAAAGTCAACTCGACATACAATCACTTCCATGTATAAATCGAGAACCGACACGGCGGCACGTTCATTGAAAGCCAGCTACGAAATATCTCTTTTAGTCGTTAAATCAGGAAAGCCCCACACAATCGCAGAAGAATTAGTGAAGCCGGCTATACGTGTATTCGCCAACAGGGTATTGGAGAAGCATGTTACTGATGCGAATCTAATTCCACTGAGCAACGATTCTGTCCGGCAGCGTATCGATGAAATGGGTGGTGATATTGAAGAACAGTTAATACATAAACTACGTAACTGCTATTTTTCTGTACAAGTTGATGAATCAACTATAAACACAAGTGACTGTATCTTGATGGCATTTGTGCGGTACATCGACGAAGGAGATTTCAAAGAAATGCTGCTATGCGAGTATTTCCCTACGACGACAACAGCACTCGACATCTACAGCTCTATGATCAGATCGAAAAATTTCTCGATGGCTATAAAGACTTTGAATCACTATGGACCCCTAATGGACGGGCATACATTCCATACTTAGCAGACATTTTCGGTAAGATGAACAGCTTGAATCTTTCCCTGCAGGGTCAATGTAAGACTCTCCTTGACGCCAGGACTAACATACTGGGTTTCATAACACGTCTTGGACTTATCCGCGATGAAATATCAAGACAGGATTTCAAGAGTATGACTACAATGCAGCAGTGTGAGATAAGTAACCATTGTTTACTCGTGATTGTTAACCACTTGGATATGTTGATCTCAAACTTCAGCAACCGTTTTGAGGATATAAGGAACATGAATTTCCCAGACTGGCTGGTTCAACCAATGTTGTGCTCCGTCGTTCAGGTTGATGAATCTCTACAAAATTAAGTGTGCGAAACTCACAAATTAACTCTACGAAATTAACATGCAGCAAGACCCTTCAATGATGTGCCTTTTTCGGCTTAAAGGTCAAATGGAATGGCTCGCTCAGGAAACTGATGAAAAGTACCCAATGTTATCAGCCAATGCTCGCACGCTACTACTTCCTTTTCCAACATCGTACCTGGTCGAGTCCGGTTTCTCGACGGTATCAGATTTGGTGACTAAGAAGAGAAATCGACTGAACATCAGCGTACGCGGTGATTTGAGATTAAAACTCACGAATTTGAGACCTCGAATTCAGGAATTGTGCGGTAAGCATCAGGCTCAGTGCAGTCATTAGTTTTTTGTTGAAATGCTACTTCCCATATACATGTAAGCTTGCTTAGATTCTTCTTGATAGGTTGCCTGAAGTCTGCTTTTGAAAATATTTGCTACAGCTATCTTTGACTTCTTTTTTGAACTTGAATAGGGGCCTACTAGTTTAGAGGGAGGAATTAAACACACTTTCAACTTTTAGGGAGGAATCCGAGTAAAAAGGTTAAGAACCACTGTGCTAAACTCTCTAGCTGACTGGTTTTTGAGTGATGGTCAGACAAGAGCTGCGCTTCATTTGAACTTTACTTTTGTCATGTCTATCCTGAGTAACAAAACATCATTCTAAAATGTTCAGAAGACGTGAGTCTTCTATAAAAGTAGGGTGCAATGACAATTTGTTGATGCTACTTTAATGTTGTGCTAATAGTTTTGATAAGACATTTGAAATTCAGTTTATGGTGAGTGATGGTCCTTTCAATGTATAGGGTTTGGCTTTGATTAACATGAATTTATCAGTGCATGACATGACATGTTTCTCAGCTTTGGAGTCCGAAATGGAAGAAACTCGTCATGTCATAATAGATTCACTCTAATCGGAGTGAAACTATAAACTGAAAGAAGTGTTCTAGCGTCTTTTCTTTAAATTTCAAACAAAGACGACCTCACGCACAAGCAATCGTCTAAGATAATATTTGTTACATTTTATTGCTTGCTATTAAAAGAGATTGCCAAAATTCAGCCTTGTTCTTAAGTATACGGAAGACATGGCAGTCCTTCAAAAAGAACATTTTCATCCACCACAAGTATTTATCAAATTGACACAAAGCTTTACCACAAAGTAGATGACATTCTTATAGCAGCACACGCTGAGCGATCAGTTAAGATGAAAATAAGCAGATACATGAATTATTTTTATCAACATTTGGACGCATTCTCAATCTGGTTTTCGGTATTCTTCAATCGAAAGCCCTTCTTATCACATGACATAGCCACAAAAGAAGCCCACCATCACCATCACGTGCAGTCTATTATTGGGTCATGTCAATGACAGCATACCAAGCAAAACGTGTTCGCTTTATCTTGTTTGCTGTAAATTCCTTCAAGATCGCCACGACTCCTTCAGATTCGAGGAATTCAGATCATTGCGCAAAGTTTTCTCGATACTGTTGGGCCCGTCGATCATTATCAAAAAAGTTAGCAGGCGCATGAAAAAACATTCACAAACTTTTCTGTAGAGGTTGACATCGACTACGTCTCTTTGTTGTGTGATCCGGGTTGATAACAGTCATTGAAACTTCGCACAATTTGGCGTGTTTAATGTTGAACTGGCTTAATGTTATTGTTCGATTGCAATGGAATTTTGTCATCAGATTGTGTCATCTCACTAGCGCTGCATGTTCCAATGCTTCCCTTCTAGTCAACAGAAGAAAGGACGACCCACAGAGGTAGATTGTTTAAGCGTATCACTTTTCTAGAAGTGCAAACTGATTCAAACAGATGGCACATGCAGGAACTTAATAAGTGGGCAAAAAGAATTTTTTAATACCTTACAGAAAAAGGAAAAAGTCGTGCGTCGCTTGCGGATTGCTCTGAATTCCTTCAAAATGCTCTGATCGCCACGACTCCTTCAGATTCGAAGAATTCAGATCATTGCGCAAAAGTTTTCTCGATAATGTTGGGCCCTCCGATCATTTTAAAAAAGTTAGCAGGCGCATGAAAAAACGTTCACAACCTTCTGTGTAGAACTTGATCGTCTGTGTCTCTTTGGTGTGTTAACCGGTTGATAACAGTCATTGAAACTTCACACAATTTGGCGTGTTTAATGTTGAACTGGCTGCTTATTGTTCGATTGCAATGGAATTTTGTCATCAGATTGTGTCATCTCACTAGCGTTGCATGTTCCAATGTTTCCCTTCTAGTCAAACAGAAGAAGAGACGACCTGTCTAATTCTGTGGGTAAAACGCTAAGTTAGCGTCCTCATAGCGTAAATCATTGATAATGATTATTCTATTTCCATGGCTTGAAATAGCAATGTACATGTAGGCTGCTGGTTTACCCACAGAATTAGATTGTTTAATCGTGTCACTTTTCTAGAAGTGCAAACTGATTCAAACAGATGGCACATGCAGGAACTTAATAAGTGGGGAAAAAGAATTTTTTGATACCTTACAGAAAAAGGAAAAAGTCGTGCGTTGCTTGCGGATTGCTCTGAATTCCTTCAAAATGCTCTGATCGCCACGACTCCTTCAGATTCGAAGAATTCAGATCATTGCGCAAAAGTTTTCTCGATAATGTTGGGCCCTACGATCATTTTTAAAAAGTTAGCAGGCGCATGAAAAAACGTTTACAACCTTCTCTGTAGAGGTTGACATCGACTACGTCTCTTTGTTGTGTGATCCGGGTTGATAACAGTCATTGAAACTTCACACAATTTGGCGTGTTTAATGTTGAACTGGCTTAATGTTATTGTTCGATTGCTATGGAATTTTGTCATCAGATTGTGTCATCTCACTAGCGTTGCATGTTACAATGCTTCCCTTCTAGTCAACAGAAGAAGGGACGACCCACAGAGGTAGATTGTTTAAGCATATCACTTTGCTATAAGTGCAAACTGATTCAAACAGATGGCACATGCAGGAACTTAATAAGTGGGCAAAAAGAATTTTTTAGTACCTTACAGAAAAAGGAAAAAGTCGTGCGTCGCTTGCGGATTGCTCTGAATTCCTTCAAAATTCTCTGATCGCCACGACTCCTTCAGATTCGAAGAATTCAGATCATTGCGCAAAAGTTTTCTCGATAATGTTGGGCCCTACGATCATTTTAAAAAAGTTAGCAGGCGCATGAAAAAACGTTCACAACCTTCTGTGTAGAACTTGATCGTCTGTGTCTCTTTGGTGTGTGATCCGGTTGATAACAGTCAATGAAACTTCACACAATTTGGCGTGTTTAATGTTGAACTGGCTTAATGTTATTGTTCGATTGCAATGGAATTTTGTCATCAGATTGTGTCATCTCACTAGCGTTGCATGTTCCAATGCTTCCCTTCTAGTCAACAGAAGAAGGGACGACCCACCATAGAAATAAACTGTTTATCTGAAGTTCGCTAGAATGGAAATTGACTCAAGGTCGCGGCACATCCGGGGGAAATAAGTTGGGGCATGAAGAACCAATTAAAAGCTTCGATTTACTCATGTGACTGATTCTAACCCAATGATACAGACGTTGGCAGGTGCATCTAAGTGAAAATGCGTGCGATTTATGTGCCGTTATTGTGTATTGCCTGAAGCGCAATTTCCATTCTAGAGGTTTTATTGTTGTCAATTTCTATGCGACCCACAGAGGTAGATTGTTTAAGCGTATCACTTTGCTAGAAGTGCAAACTGATTCAAACAGATGGCACATGCAGGAACTTAATAAGTGGGCAAAAAGAATTTTTTAATACCTTACAGAAAAAGGAAAAAGTCTTGCGTCGCTTGCGGATTGCTCTGAATTCCTTCAAAATGCTCTGATCGCCACGACTCCTTCAGATTCGAAGAATTCAGATCATTGCGCAAAAGTTTTCTCGATAATGTTGGGCCCTACGATCATTTTAAAAAAGTTAGCAGGCGCATGAAAAAACGTTCACAACCTTCTGTGTAGAACTTGATCGTCTGTGTCTCTTTGGTGTGTTAACCGGTTGATAACAGTCATTGAAACTTCACACAATTTGGCGTGTTTAATGTTGAACTGGCTGCTTATTGTTCGATTGCAATGGAATTTTGTCATCAGATTGTGTCATCTCACTAGCGTTGCATGTTCCAATGTTTCCCTTCTAGTCAACAGAAGAAGGGACGACCCACAGAGGTAGATTGTTTAAGCGTATCACTTTGCTAGAAGTGCAAACTGATTCAAACAGATGGCACATGCAGGAACTTAATAAGTGGGCAAAAAGAATTTTTTAGTACCTTACAGAAAAAGGAAAAAGTCGTGCGTCGTTTGCGGATTGCTCTGAATTCCTTCAAAATTCTCTGATCGCCACGACTCCTTCAGATTCGAAGAATTCAGATCATTGCGCAAAAGTTTTCTCGATAATGTTGGGCCCTACGATCATTTTAAAAAAGTTAGCAGGCGCATGAAAAAACGTTCACAACCTTCTGTGTAGAACTTGATCGTCTGTGTCTCTTTGGTGTGTGATCCGGTTGATAACAGTCAATGAAACTTCACACAATTTGGCGTGTTTAATGTTGAACTGGCTTAATGTTATTGTTCGATTGCAATGGAATTTTGTCATCAGATTGTGTCATCTCACTAGCGTTGCATGTTCCAATGCTTCCCTTCTAGTCAACAGAAGAAGGGACGACCCACCATAGAAATAAACTGTTTATCTGAAGTTCGCTAGAATGGAAATTGACTCAAGGTCGCGGCACATCCGGGGGAAATAAGTTGGGGCATGAAGAACCAATTAAAAGCTTCGATTTACTCATGTGACTGATTCTAACCCAATGATACAGACGTTGGCAGGTGCATCTAAGTGAAAATGCGTGCGATTTATGTGCCGTTATTGTGTATTGCCTGAAGCGCAATTTCCATTCTAGAGGTTTTATTGTTGTCAATTTCTATGCGACCCACAGAGGTAGATTGTTTAAGCGTATCACTTTGCTAGAAGTGCAAACTGATTCAAACAGATGGCACATGCAGGAACTTAATAAGTGGGCAAAAAGAATTTTTTAATACCTTACAGAAAAAGGAAAAAGTCGTGCGTCGCTTGCGGATTGCTCTGAATTCCTTCAAAATGCTCTGATCGCCACGACTCCTTCAGATTCGAAGAATTCAGATCATTGCGCAAAAGTTTTCTGGATAATGTTGGGCCCTACGATCATTTTAAAAAAGTTAGCAGGCGCATGAAAAAACGTTCACAACCTTCTGTGTAGAACTTGATCGTCTGTGTCTCTTTGGTGTGTGATCCGGTTGATAACAGTCAATGAAACTTCACACAATTTGGCGTGTTTAATGTTGAACTGGCTTAATGTTATTGTTCGATTGCAATGGAATTTTGTCATCAGATTGTGTCATCTCACTAGCGTTGCATGTTCCAATGCTTCCCTTCTAGTCAACAGAAGAAGGGACGACCCACCATAGAAATAAACTGTTTATCTGAAGTTCGCTAGAATGGAAATTGACTCAAGGTCGCGGCACATCCGGGGGAAATAAGTTGGGGCATGAAGAACCAATTAAAAGCTTCGATTTACTCATGTGACTGATTCTAACCCAATGATACAGACGTTGGCAGGTGCATCTAAGTGAAAATGCGTGCGATTTATGTGCCGTTATTGTGTATTGCCTGAAGCGCAATTTCCATTCTAGAGGTTTTATTGTTGTCAATTTCTATGCGACCCACAGAGGTAGATTGTTTAAGCGTATCACTTTGCTAGAAGTGCAAACTGATTCAAACAGATGGCACATGCAGGAACTTAATAAGTGGGCAAAAAGAATTTTTTAATACCTTACAGAAAAAGGAAAAAGTCTTGCGTCGCTTGCGGATTGCTCTGAATTCCTTCAAAATTCTCTGATCGCCACGACTCCTTCAGATTCGAAGAATTCAGATCATTGCGCAAAAGTTTTCTGGATAATGTTGGGCCCTACGATCATTTTAAAAAAGTTAGCAGGCGCATGAAAAAACGTTCACAACCTTCTGTGTAGAACTTGATCGTCTGAGTCTCTTTGGTGTGTGATCCGGTTGATAACAGTCAATGAAACTTCACACAATTTGGCGTGTTTAATGTTGAACTGGCTTAATGTTATTGTTCGATTGCAATGGAATTTTGTCATCAGATTGTGTCATCTCACTAGCGTTGCATGTTCCAATGTTTCCCTTCTAGTCAAACAGAAGAAGAGACGACCTGTCTAATTCTGTGGGTAAAACGCTAAGTTAGCGTCCTCATAGCGTAAATCATTGATAATGATTATTCTATTTCCATGGCTTGAAATAGCAATGTACATGTAGGCTGCTGGTTTACCCACAGAATTAGATTGTTTAATCGTGTCACTTTTCTAGAAGTGCAAACTGATTCAAACAGATGGCACATGCAGGAACTTAATAAGTGGGCAAAAAGAATTTTTTAATACCTTACAGAAAAAGGAAAAAGTCTTGCGTCGCTTGCGGATTGCTCTGAATTCCTTCAAAATGCTCTGATCGCCACGACTCCTTCAGATTCGAAGAATTCAGATCATTGCGCAAAAGTTTTCTCGATAATGTTGGGCCCTCCGATCATTTTAAAAAAGTTAGCAGGCGCATGAAAAAACGTTCACAACCTTCTGTGTAGAACTTGATCGTCTGTGTCTCTTTGGTGTGTTAACCGGTTGATAACAGTCATTGAAACTTCACACAATTTGGCGTGTTTAATGTTGAACTGGCTTAATGTTATTGTTCGATTGCAATGGAATTTTGTCATCAGATTGTGTCATCTCACTAGCGTTGCATGTTCCAATGTTTCCCTTCTAGTCAAACAGAAGAAGAGACGACCTGTCATGTCTAATGGGTAAAAAAACGCTAAGTAAGCGTCCTCATAGCCAAAATCATTGATAATGATATTTCTATTTCCATGCTTTGAAATATAGCATACATGTAGGGCTGCTGGTTTACCCACAGAATTAGATTGTTTAATCGTGTCGCTTTTCTAGAAGTGCAAACTGATTCAAACAGATGGCACATGCAGGAACTTAATAAGTGGGCAAAAAGAAATTTTTAATACCTTACAGAGAAAGGAAAAAGTCGTGCGTCGCTTGCGGATTGCTCTGAATTCCTTCAAAATGCTCTGATCGCCACGACTCCTTCAGATTCGAAGAATTCAGATCATTGCGCAAAAGTTTTCTCGATAATGTTGGGCCCTCCGATCATTTTAAAAAAGTTAGCAGGCGCATGAAAAAACGTTCACAACCTTCTGTGTAGAACTTGATCGTCTGTGTCTCTTTGGTGTGTGATCCGGTTGATAACAGTCAATGAAACTTCACACAATTTGGCGTGTTTAATGTTGAACTGGCTGCTCATTGTTCGATTGCTTTGGTATTATGTCAGCAGATTGTGCCATTTCATTTACGTTACATCTTCCAATGTTTCCCTTCTAGTCAAACAGAAGAAGAGACGACCTGTCTAATTCTGTGGGTTTACCAATCGCTCTATTGAAGTGATTTCTACCGTAGTGAATCAGTTGTTCATCAAAATATGACTTCATGAAAAGCTTGAATCAATCATTTCCCTTTTCCATTTATATGCAAAGTCACCAACTGACAAAGTCAGGAAGCGTCAAGCCTTTAGCCAGCTTATTGAAGCTGTGGCAGCTGCGGAATCACAAGTTCGGCCGTTTTGACCACCCTTGGCATTTTGAGGGTTTGAACTCTTCCAATCGGATAAAATGCCCTATTCACACTGGGAAGGGGAGGAGGGGGGACTCAGTCCCCTGTTGCATTTTTGCTGTGACCCCATAATGCTAAGTCACTCTCTTCGCTCGCACCTCTAGCTTCAAAGTCTATCTTTCCACAAAATGTCGTGGATTTTTGAGGCCGGAAAATGGTCAGTTTTACAAGCATTTAATGAGATAACTTTCAATTGAAGCCTCGCTTTTCAGCATGAGTGCAGTACTTTATAAATACAAGTCTATGAATCATGTCATGATCATCGATTATACCATAGATGTCGAATAGTGTATTGGACAGTCAAATGCCATGTAACTTCAAAATGTAAAATTATCGTAGCACTTGTAGGCAGCAGGTTTGGAACTATAGCCGCCAAAAACTCAGTCGGTTCCAACCCTAGTCAGCAGTATTTTTTGTGTATTTTCAAACCTTTCGAAGTATTTAAGCACCTGAAAGTCGTTCTTCTTCCTCATTATCACGTTCCAAGTTATTTGAAACTTTGGAATGTCATTTCACAGATGCTTTTGGATGAAAATCTTCCACATTTCATATAAGCATGCTTGCATTTTAGTTATATTTCTTGCGAAATCGATCCATAAATCTTGTTTTGTACTCAGCAGTCAGGATCAGAAAGATAATAAACGGCCAAATTTTGAAAAGATGTCAAACACTCTTGAATTGGTGATTCAAATTTTGAATCTCCATTTAAAGTACTAAGTTTACCGATAATGTATTGTGAGTATTCATGTCATTTTTATGGGCTTCCTGATTTATCATTGACAATACCCGTCAATATTCTATCGATGGGTCAAGACATTTCTCTTTTTTCAATCTCCCGCGTGTATATATTTTGTCACAAATGATTCCATAAATGCAAGCATTGGAAAACTGTCAGTGAACTTCGACAATTAATTACGGTTGACTTCCGGAAATGCTGCAATTTAACTATTTTTAGCGTCATCAAATAGACTAACGATTTTCAGACAATAAAATGAATATTTGACTTGACATTTCGTGACCTGCGTAGAAAATTTATGGAAAACATTTTCAAGTTTGACTGCAGGTGGCACTCAAAATCATATTGGAGCGTGTGTTCAATTCATGGACAACAGCTGATCAACTAATCAAGCGATTAATTGATTAAGTGGAATTTAATTTGATTTCTACACTGGAGTAAAATGAAGTCTAGGTTGATCTCTCTGATGGTTCATTTAGCAGTGGAGTAGCCTCTTCGCTTGAAATACAGCATGTCGGGCTATTGTTGGATCTTTCGATTGTTCGATAATTTAGTGGCCCCAAATTGGTCAGTAGACTAAAGCATCGAAAAACAAAACCTTCAGATCCGATCTTTAGCTTTATGCAAATTGATGACAGCGAGGAACTCGCGTTTTGTCTTAGGAACGCTTGCCAATGGTTGAGTGTTGCGCTCAGAATATTTTAACCTATCGGTTATTGATGCCCAACATAATTGCCATGTAATATTGCATTGAGAAGATTGTAGAACGTCGGATGTCAGTCAGAGAGAGGCAGAAATGTTCTTCGACGTGTGCAAGCACATAGGTAAAAGCATGCCAATTCTTTAATATAACTTGTATTTCACATCCATAGATCACAGCATCAGGACAGAATGACTGCATACAATCTGCATTGTGGTCGCAAAATAGCCAATGTTCGACTATTGCTGACTTCTTTGGAAGTAGGAGTCGAAGAGCACCGTGATATTGACCGACACATAGACATCAGTATTCAAGCTGCTGCCTGATTGGCCTACATAACAACGGTTACGGATCTTTATCCAGCTACAGCAATTTGTTTTCAACAGAATGTCATCAACACAGTCATAAGAGGTCAACATCTGCGAAAGCGGCGCATCCAGCCTAGTTCCCTGTATGTACGTGATACATTCTTAAGCTGAAACATAATGTAAGTATATGTAGGTAGAGTGTCGACTCAAAAAAGTATCTGTATACAGTGAAAATTTTTTTATGAAAAGATTCAGTTTTTTGCGGAGATTACGTTCCTGCGGTCCAAAAACCTATTTAAGCAGTTTTGAAAAAGCTAAATTTTTGCCAACTTAAATACTACCGACATGACGCCCCGTTAAAAGCAGTATGAAACAAGTTGGATATCAAAGGGAATGAACATTCGCTAACAAGCATCGCAACTAAGCGGAAATTATGCTGATGATCAAGGAAATCTTATGAACTGAATTATAATGCAAGTCTTCATGAAAAAGTCGAGATCTTATTGTGCTATAGTGGCTGAAATTTCATATTTTCAATTCAATTTTGATCGTCATGAATTTATGATTCACTGAATTAATGCTTCACTTCTTGAATCTGAATGGTGATGTGGACCCATTTACATCTTTCAAAGTTAATTGAAATCATTGTCTTTGATTCTGTTATTTTGCTCTATCCGTGGCAGGTTGCTTATGAAATGATCACGCTTAAGAAGATTATCTTGAGGTTCAGCATGAAGGCAATATAGCAAGTCATCGAGTTGCGAATTTAACAAGCGTTCCTATTCCAGGCTATCATGACACGAACGATCTGTAAAATAATATGGATTCCTTCTGCATTACTGTCATGATCAGTCAATTCCATTGTAATTCCTGCAAAACTGCAAAAATTTGCATATCCAATATTTGGTAACAATACCACCTGTATCCCCCTCGACTTCATTTAATAAAATCGAAAGTGTCTACACATTGGGGATTTAATAAATGCGGAGTTACCACTCTACCTAATATACTTACTCTATGAGCTGAAACATCATTAAGCTTCATTGATTTCTGCTATTTCTTGTTATTTGAGATAACAAAATATGATAGTTTTGAGGCTTGAAATCACGATGAAATCTTCAGAAAGCACTTAATGACATGCTGGAAAATGATGGGAGCTTCATGAAAGTCATTTGATAATTTAGCAACATTTCTGCGAGATTTCATCAGTTTTATCTCGACTCACGTGAATGTGACTTATGCATGCATATCTGATTTGGTTATGCAACATGTTGTGTTGCGCAGTCCAGCATCTCGATTTTATTGCGGAGCCATGTACACGCACTCAGATGAACTGAGAATATTTTTTTTAATTAGCATCTCGCTACTTTTACTGGAAATTTTTATGTTCATAAATTGAAACATTCAACACTTAAATACGAGATAAAAAAGTATTTATATCTAAATTAAAGCATTAAATCCCACTAGTAAATGTGGAGATAAAAAAAGAAGTCAAGCAGGATTTACAAAATGAAATCAATGTATCTCAATTCGTCCACCTGGATTCGTTGCAAGCTATTCCGTTCGGCGGGGTGGCGGAGATGGCAGCAGCGTTTCCGCGATGAATCGCAAGCGAAAGGCTTTGACGAAAGAAACCACGTTGATTCTCTTCGATCGCCGGTATTCTTGGTAATAAGACGGCCGTGATCTTTGAGGATGGCCGATCCAACTTCCGGAGGTTTCAACCGCTATTGGAACAAGCATATATTTATGAGTCAGCTGTTCATATTTCCTCATCTTCCGCTCTTCTGCATTGCGTGCTGCGGATCCTGTAGAGATAGAATTCTGTTGGAGGCAGCAGCGTAAGTATCCGAGCAGGTGACGTCACAAGCTAGACATTTTCTTAGGTTGAAAGGGGAAATGGTAAGGCCATCGGGTCTCCGTCCATCTCTGCGGTCGAGCCCAACAGGTTCCAGGACTGACGGCATTCCTGCGCTTGCCAGGCGACGCTTCACAACATCATTGAGGTTGACTGACGTGAGAGACATCCTGCGCTGAAGCGACATGAAAGTTTGAGGTGCCCAAAACTGTCGACAGGATGCCTACAGTGCCTGAGAACAGCCAAGAAGAAGAGCATAGACGGTTCGAACAGAATCTTTGTCCAAGAGATTTCCCAAGCTGAGAATGGGGAGAGCTTGCAGCTACGCTCCAGTATTGGGCCTGCCGTCGAGAGAAGTCGAGTCCGATCAATTTCTTTCAGGTCAGCAAGCAGACCAGGAAAAGTCTAAATGCAGAGGCGGTCATCCCATTCGCGTTTGATTCTAAGGAAATAAATAAACCGACTATGAAAACTTGTAGAATATTTCAATTTTACGAAATAGTCTGATTGCAAAATGTTACTTGCTTTTTGTGAAGATTGGTTTTACGTTTCAGTTGGTACGCGAGTGGTCAGAATGAGTGGTCGCGGGCGGACAACCGAAGTTCCTGGGTAAGTTACGTGGACTCTAGTATACTAAATTCAATGAATATCTCCATAAACAATGTGACGAAACGTGCGATGCCATGCAGTGTATGAAAATTTCAACCGCCTGATTGACGTGCAACTGCAATGGCGCTGGTGGTTTTATTGTAAGATCGATTAATACGAGCATCGGCTACTCTGTTGACTTGCGTTTCTGTATTTTAGTGCAATATGTATACAAGGAAACTACATTCTCAGGGACAAATTGCAGAAGCTCTCAGAGAGGCTGCTACCATCCGTCATCGTTAGCGAAATATGGATTTCAATGATGAATTCTAACCTAACTCTAACCATAGTTGGCGAGGGGGCAATTCGGGCCCATTTAGAGACTGCTGTTGGCCTCTCAAACTAAGCCGCCCGACCTACTACTTGTAGCTTTCAGTTTTGCAGTATTTCCAATCTTTTCAGAAAAAATCATTGGATTTGGCTCTACCTCCGGAAGGCCAAATTTATGACCCATTTTGAGAAGTACTTTTTTCAAATGCCTAATTTTCCCGAAAACGCTGCTTTTTCAAAAACATCTTCACATGCCATGATCACGAGAACGAGGAATATTTTACAATAGATTTACGATATAGTATAGAATTCATGGGCAGTGGCAGAAGAACTATTTAGTGTCTAATGTCACTCTGAGCTTCTCTCAACGAGAAGAAGCCCGACAAGGAGCAGTTTTTTTCGAGCAGTTTTATCAATCACTTTAATGTACAGTTTGTCCAGTCGCAATCGAAGACTCGGTTTGTCATATGCCGCTATATAAGGCAATACGATGAATGCGATCGATTTTGTCGAGTAAGTACTGACTGATGTCATGCATCGCAGGGTAGCTGTAAGACATGCTACAGTACATCAGACTTTGACATCGCTTCCAAACAAATGAATTGGGATTTTTGTTCTCCGTAAGTCTTTTGATTCAAGATAAAGACAGTATGGTAGTTTTTGTCAAGTTCAGACACCTCCATTTTCTATGACAGATCGTGTGATAGAAACATGCCTAAAATGTTGAAATGTTCAACTACTTCTATACGACAGTCATTTATAGATGCATTTAAAAGTACATCTTCTGAGACTGTCTAGACTGACTTGCATTTGCTCTTAGCATAAATGGCTAGATGCTTAAAGGAAACCCATTTATATAATTGAACAGTGACAGACTGAAAATAATTTTGCAAGTATTCGTTCAGGGGATGAATAACGGTGATTTTATCAGTGTAGCAATAACTTCTTTATTCTCAGGAATTAGTTCTCAATTTCAGGAATATCATTGATTAAGAGGACTAATAGGAGAGTGCCAAGGAGAGACTTCGGAGACTCTTCGGAATAAATCCTAACTGATTGTGATTTCGTTGATCTTTTACACATGGGAGCAAAACAGAGTCTTTAATAGTCCTCTTCAAAATTTCAGTTGGGGAGGAAAGAATTGAAATTGTTCGATAATTCACATCACCTTTCGGACTTTTGGCAATATTCCACACTTCAAGAAGAGGTTGTAGATTGTAGCCAGTGAAAAAGCGAGATAAGCCGCAAAACATGTAGAAAAAAAGCAGACACACCATCTGGACCCATAGAGTTTGATTTGAAAAGTTTCATAATTCTGACAATTTCAGCTTTACTTTCTATAAAAACGAGGCACCTGATCTCGTGACACCTATCCTATCCCGACACACGTCTCAAATTTTTGTCCTCATAGACCATTTTGAAACACAACCTGTATGCGTCGTACGTGTATGTATGTTATCTTCCTACATTATACTTCTGTGCAAGCGTGCTTGACGTCGCTCCGGTCTGCTTTGGCTGTATGATTTCGTGCACTGGTTTGGCATCGGAATATTTTGGAATTCTTTATACCATATCCATCGTCATCGCGGTCCCCAACTTCCTGTGTCATTGGATTTTGAATCTACAACGCCGTTTCTTCGCTGGAGGGAAGAATTCCCATTCCGATTAGTGCTATATTGATCTCCTCTCACTTTCTCGCTTCTTGTCAGTCGCAACAGTCTGTTGTCAGATTGAAGTTCGTCAGCACTAAGACAAGACCAATATCAATTTCTACGATTCTGTGCATGAACTAATGACAGCCGATCTAAGTTGATTGTCTGGTCCAGTGGCTTGCGCGTGTGATCTATCGTTTTATTTTGGAAAATCACGGGTTCAAATCTCAACATGACTGGTGTCGGCAGAGCGACGAGAAGTTCTTCACTTTGCTTGGAAAGTGTGAAGGAGTTGCTTGATGCAACGAAAGCTGAAATTATTGAATCCGTCGAACTTGAGACGGACAGTCTCAAACAGCTTATCAATTCTCTTTGTGGTCGGGTTACCAGGATTGAAGAATCAATTTTGGCATTTAAAACTGCTCAAAATACTCAAGAAAGCGCTATCGAATTGCTACAAAATCAAGTGTCTCAAATTGACAGTGATTTAGTGAAGTGCAAAAAGCAAACCGATGACATTTTTGATGAGTATGAGCAGCGTGACTACCGCAGATTGAACATAGTTGTATCTGGCATTTCCGAGTCTAATAAAGGCTCTGTTGTGGAGAATTCAAAATTGGACATTGAGTATTGCGAGAAAATGTTTCGAACAATGGGTGTCGATGACTTTGATTTCCAGGAGGTCAAGCGGTTGGGCAAATTCAAATCGGGGCAAAGTAGATTGCTTAGAGTTCGTTTTAAATGTATTCAAGCAAAACAAGCAGTGCTAAGAAAGTCAAAATTGTTGCGATCCAACGATACATACAAGACCGTTTACATAAACCATGACAGGACAAAGTACCAACAGCAGAAAGACAAGGAATTGCGTGACGAATTGAAATTCAGAAAAAATTTGGGAGAAGATGTGGTGATCTCTCGTGGAAAAGTGTGGGATAGAAGCAAATTGCACCATTTTCGAAATTGATTTTACCGACAAATACATACAATGTTTATTCTGACTTAACTGGTTCATTCTCTCATCGCTCACAGAGTTACCCTGTAATTCTCTTGACTAATTTACGATCTGTTTTGCCCAAACTTGATGATTTATCAGTTTTCATTGCTACGGTTAATCCAGGTATAATTTGCATTACCGAAAGTTGGCTTAAGCCGAATATTGACTCTGATTTGTTATCCCTAAAAGGTTATAGTCTTTTTCGATGTGACCGCATAAACCGATGTGGTGGAGGCGTATGTGTATGGTTGTTTGAATCACTCGGTGCCATTTCTGTCTCAGCTCCTCATCCCTGTCCAGTAGACATTGAATATTTGACCTTAAGAGTGCCTCGAATAAATTTGTACATTTTATGCGCCTATATTCCACCTGGATTACGAATTTCAGAGCTGAATAACATCTCCAAGTTCTTTTGTGACATACTTGACATTGAGTTATTACATTTTCCTGATCGTAAAATTGTATTTTGTGGCGATTTGAATCATTTTAATACTGATGAAATGGAACTGAATTTTGATTTGTTGAATCGTGTGACTGACGCCACTCGTGGTAGTGCCATTCTCGACAATATTTGGATTAGTTCAGATTTGCAAGATGACTATCGTTCCGATGCTTGCATTGGACCTCCTATTGCCTCATCCGATCATAACACTATTCTACTGTACAGTGCTTCTGAATATTGTGTTCCATCTCGTATTGTCAAATTATGGGATTTTAGAGAATCCAACATTCATGCTTTTCTCCGAACTGTTTCATGTTTGAACTTTGAGGCCATTTATGATGTTATGCTCATTGAGGAAAAATGTGACCTTTTCTATGACTTAATGGATGTTGCTATGTCAGTTATTCCCTCAACTTACGTCTCCATGTCTGCGAATGATAAGGCATGGGTTACACCACTGCTCAAAAGTCTGATAAATCAAAGATGGTCCACTTATCGCAATAGACAATGGAATCTTTATCATCACCTAAAAGAGAAAGTGAATATGGAAATTATCAAGGCAAAGAAGTTGCGGTCTGAGAGACAGATAAAGTCAAGTCGTCATGTGTGGAAGGTAGTCAACGAAATTAAAGGAAAATCCCAGCGCAGCCATTTTGATAATCTTATTCAAACGCATGGCAATGTACAGAACTTGATAACAGCTATTCACACAGAATTTTGTGGAAACTTCAACTCTGAACCCCTGCTGAGTCTATGTGATGTTCAGGATGAACACTTATGGTGTCCACAATTTACTGTTCTTGACGTTCAGTGTCAATTATCACGAATAAAATGCGACAAATCCTCTGGTAGTGACGCCATTCCTAATCGTCTATTGAAGGTCAGCTCAGAGATGATTTGTTTCCCATTATAAGGCATCTTTCAATCCTCAATTGATCAGAGGACAGTGCCAAGTAGATGGAAGTTAGCAAATATCGTACCTGTGCCGAAGAAAAGATCCCCAACCGTCAAAAACTTTTGCCCTATCTCCTTGTTGCCAACAGTGTCCAAGATACTTGAGCGCATTGTCCTGAATTCAGTTCTCCCCACTATCACGACAATGTTCGGACTGCATCAGCATGCCTTCAGGAGTCATGGCTCAACCGATGGAGCTCTGGTCAAGATTCATGACAGCATAACATCCCTTCTTGATTCTTCCAGTGTCAAAGCTGTCCGACTTACCTGTCTGGATATGTCCAAAGCATTTGAGCGAGTTCATCATGGCAAACTATTTGAACTCCTGCGCCGGAACAATGTCGATGTCGGCTTTCTACTTTGCCTAAAGAGCTACCTTACTGATCGTCATCACCGCATCAAGATTAATGACTTGTTTGGTCCGAACTTTATGATTCCCTCAGGCGTGCCTCAGGGCTCAGTTTTGGGCCCGTACTTGTTCGCTTGTTTTGTCGGGTCTCTGGATGTGTTAAAACCTGCTGATATCATACTTTATGCGGACGATATCGCACTTATCGAACCGCTCCCTCAATGCAATCATTCAAACAATTTGATACGGATCAGAAATTGGATTGATGACAACAGACTGACCCTCAACATTTCCAAGTCGCAGCAGATGATCATAGGACGCTCCTCTTTTCAACATGCCCATCATTCCGATATTCCTGTGGTTGAAAGCATGAAGATTTTAGGAGTTTATTGGGATCACACACACTCCTGGGAAATCCATTTCAGATCAATTCTAAAATCTGCCTCACAAAGACTGTACGTTGTCCGTACTTTAAAACCCTTGCTCCCACGTGTCAAGCTGATAGACGTTTATCATAGTCTCATCACTTCTTTAATCATGTATGCAGCGCCTCTCATGTGTTGCCTACCGGTGAAAATTGCAACATCCCTAGAAGCATTTCAAAAACGTGCTCATACCATAATATGTGGAAGAAACTGTTGCTGTAGTAATTTTCCAAACTTAAGTGATCTTCGCGAGCACCGTGTGTTATCCTTTCTAAAGAAGTGTGAAACTTATGTTAATCATCCCCAGAATGGTCTTCTACCAAACCGAATGCCTCGAAGTGGTCATTTTTGCATACCAGTAGTTTCTTCGTCAAGACGTTTGCACTCCCTCGTGCCTTATTCATGCATTTTATCTAATGACATTTTACGTATGTGCCAGAATCCATGAAATTAGATCAGCAGCTGTCGTTGTAATTTTCCTGTGTTTGCAAATTATTACTTTTTCTTCATTGTGTTATTCACCTTGTAACGTTTGATTTCCAATAGTTTTTGAATAAACGCTTACTTACTTACTTACTTACTTATCTTCTATATGCTTTTTAGCAATGGGAAACTCACCCGCATCTGTAAAAAAGGCGCGGGTTATTAAAGGACTGAGTGATTTCTAATTTATCAATAATACGGTAGTGACTTTGATTTTTAGCTTCAGGAATACAGGCCTTTTATTGTACATTAATGCAAACACCGAAGACAGATCGCAATACTCACGTGCTAGTTGAACCGTTATTAATAGCTAAACCACCATATAGTCATGATAAACGCGAACATTTGATATGAAATCAATGTAGTAGACCTTGGTGTCTATTTCTCTTTTGATCTTTCGTTCTCATACCATATAAGCGTCATAGTCAATAGAGCTTATCGCATGAAGGCTTGTGAAAAGAACTACGAAATCATTGAAGAATGTTCGTGTCTTAAAGATTTTGTATAACTTTATATGCATATATATTTTTTGTATAACTGTATAACTTCACGAATGGAGTATTGCTCGGAAGTTCCCGACGCTAAATATTTAATCAATAAAATTGAACGACTAAAGAAGTCTTTTGTAAAGCATCTATGCATTAAAATAAATGTGATTTACAAATCTGACAGTTATGTAAACTTGTGGGTTTTTTTCAACCTGACAACTTTGGAAAGGAGGTGCACAATACATGACATTGTACATTTTTGCGAAGTTATGGTAGTAATCTTGTTTCTTCAATTCCTTTCCATGTGCCGCGCCTGATCGCCGTACAAGAGTTAGCATGCTTTTGAACTCACTCGATGATATTGCTGTATTTAGTATGTCTCTGTGCACTTTAAAGCGCACTCTACACTTTAACTAGTACACGTAGAGTATTCCCGTTACTTTATTGCGAAATGTGATCTTTATTACTTTTTTACTATTTTTGTCTGCTTTTTCCTACTTCCTTATTTTTATGTAATTATGCCGCATCATTTGCGGCATATCCGCAATACTATATATATAATACCCGTAAAGGTGAAAAAGAAGTGACACAAAAGGTAATTCTGTAGAAAATGATGTCAAATATCATGTAAAGTAGATTAAGCTGAAGTAGCATAAAGTTGCAGGGAAAGGTATAATGCAAATTTGCAAAATAAATGATGATGATGATGCTGAAAAAAGTAAAAAAATATCAGCAAAGCATTTGAAAAATAAATGGTAATGATGCTAAAGACATTTTAAAAAAATATCAACAGATCAATTTAAAAAAGGACTAAAAAAGCGAGAGATAATTACCATGGCAGTTATGAGACTCAAGACATGATCCCTTTGAACACACAAGTCAGAACAAAATATTCTGATGGACATCGCTTCCAAGATACTTACGTAATAACATGCAGCGATTTCTTGAGAAAGCAACTTTAAAACATGGCAAAGCTCTTGAAGATGACAATTAGATACTTGGAGATGTCTCGTGATCAAGCTGCTCGGAATGCCAGTGGAGCGGCATGGGCAGCGGGTATCACATGATAACCATGTTATTCTTAAATGTTATTTGAAATGCAAAGATAAGCGAGTTAGAGAAATGGAGACCAAACAAAGATGTTCAGATTTCATAGTTTTCTCACATGAGGTCAATATGGATGAGTTTTTGTCTTTACCTGAAGTTATGTAAATGGAATTCTTTTATTGGTACGTAAGAGAAGCATCGCAAAATGAATTATTCTTCGTCTATGAATTCCAAAAGAGGTTTGACATTTATTCTTCTATTTTAATTTCCTGCTTTGTCAAATATAAGACCAATGTTTATCATTTTGTCAAAATATTTCTCCTTACAATGACGAAAACAGATTTTCAATCATTACCATTGGCAGGAAATGAAAAAAATAGTCGGTTGCAAAACCTAAGAAGAAGAACAGTAAGGCTCAATGCCACATTTTTTTCTAATGATTGAGAGTCGGCATTTTGAAAATTTCTCATTGACTTCCAAGTTTCTACGATATCACATATGAAAATCATTCAAATGCATCAACAAGTAAATTCAATTTTCCTTAGCAAATTTGGACTTCTTATTATTCATGGGCTTGTCAGTTGATGAAACTTGGAAAGATGCAAGCTCGTTTGTAACAACCGGAGTGGTTGAGCACGCTGATGGAGTGTATAAAGATCTGGAAGCGGGCCGTATTTCTCGTCCCGGACCGGGCCCTGGCCCGCCTCGGATGAATTTTGTATCTGGGCCCGGGTGAGAAATTTTATCGCTTTCCGCACTTAGCCATCCTTATTAAAAATATCAATCACGTTAGTTCAGTGTAATGCCTTGAGAATCATTCTAAAATTCTAATCTAGCATGATCGCATGCTGTGGGGCCTATGCACCATCTGAAAGTAAATTGATAACTGTTGAACATTAAAGTGAATTTTTGAACATTTACTACATAGTTTTAAATGTTGCGCGTTTATCTATTGCGATGAAATTAGATCTTTCTTGATGAGCCGATGCCTGTTACTGTGGTAAAATGTATTTAGGTTTATAAAAACAGGGAAAACGAAAGCACTGAAGACATGCACACTATTTGAAAAAGTGAAGTCACTATGCCGGTGTTTATTTCATCATATTGCTTAAGGACCATGTTGATAGGTCATCATATGAAATTGATTCAGAGAATTTAAATGATCAAATGAGGAATATGTTTTCGGGTCAAACCCTCTATAATAACCAGGGCCAAATAATACTTTATATAGAAAATCATGGATCTCTGAACAATCTCTGAACATAATTGAACAAAGTGAATTATGCATCATCTTGACATTTTATATTTACATGTATTATCACAACTTTGAACGAAAATAGCTGCTTTGTCGGATCTTCAAACGTTTGGATATCAGGGAACTAATGCCAAGCTTTCTTGTAACTTAAGGTGCATGGGTTTATCAATGCCATCAGATGGATATCAATAGTTCATCGCAAATGCCAATGCGGATTATGAGCTGCGTAACAGCCACATAAAGATTCAATTATTGCATTATTTCGATTAAAACTGATTGCTTACATCCATGATAAGTAGATTTATAGGAAATGCTACTTTCAGCTTGCTTTGCTTTAACATTAGTGAACTTCCAAATTCGATGAGTTCGGAGATGAACCTTTCTATAATGTTTGATAATAAAAACTCAAGTGTTGTTTGAAGCTCAGCATAGATATTTAGAGGAAACATGATTATTCTCAACAAATTTCGATAGTTTTTCGATGACTAATCTAGCTTTCACATAGACAACCAAGGTGCAGCCTATCACAAACTAAAAAGCACAGGAATTTAAACATGGTCTCAACATTCGGTAGAACCAGCCAGTCTTGCATGTCGGATTTCTATTTTTATTCAATATCACAAACTAAACTCTCAAGAAATGCCTTACAAAATGTCTTATCTTCAACATAGAGATATATAATCACACAGTAAGTATACTCGTTTAGTCATGTAGTCACATTTCATATATTAGTTACTGGTTAAATGACCGGTGCTGTGGCCTTGTGGTGGAGTGTTCGCTCTACGTCCAAGAGACCTAGGTTCAAACCTAAGGCGGGTCAAACCTATGACATATAAAATAGGTGCAGTTTGCGTTGTTGCTAAATACTCAGCACAAAACAGTGAGTGTGGTATAAATTGCAACGCGGTCACTAAGAAAGGCCTCATGCCTAATGTGCTTCCGACTATAAACAAGGTTCATGTACTTTTTATTTTTTTAATTTAGTCCCCAAACACAAACATTCACAACCTGACGAGCGGGTTCCCACTAGAAGATGTTTGGTTATGATATGCTAGTGAATATATATTGTCCCTTCTAGCCCCACCATTAGAGAAATGAGTGAAATTCATCCTCTCAATTAGTTAGCATACAAAAGGCTAACAGTTGCTATAAAATTCCTGTATAGTCTCAACATTGAACTATAACCGCATATGGACTCAATAAGACTCAATATGCCTCAAGCAGGACATGCTTGCTTCATCTCATTTATCTACAGTACATACAACCCTTCCAGCAACTCATGAGCGATCCGTTATTCACCCTCCGCCAACTGCAGGAGCTCTTCTTTCATACTGAGGTGCTGCTTGCAGGAAATTCTGCTATCGAAATGAAGGGCTCCTGAATAACATCATCAAATATCGAGGAATAATTGTCAAACTAACAATTGGGCCCGATTTAGATGAAACACTATATATAGTTCAGTAGAATCGAACTATTCAATTGCTTGTTTTGATTCAACACTGATCAGTGCATTAGCCTCGCCTACATATACATCTTAATCTTATCCATACCAGGGGGGGGACTGAACGCAGCCGCTCGGCTTGCGAGTCGTTATCTTCAGTTTTGACGCATTTTCAAACTTTCTAGCAAAACCACTGGATTTGGCTAAATAGAACATTACATTTATGACATATATTTTGAAAATAATTTGTTTCGGATGTTTGAATTTTGGCACATTTTGCGGACATTTTGCATAATCACTTTCAAAGAAGCGCCTCAGTTTTTTATGTGAATATGTACTATAACTTATAAATATGAGTACATGAATCATATAATGATCATCCTAATATCATAGACATCGGTAAGAGCATTGGAAATTCAAATGATGTACAAATTCTGCTTATTAAAATGTTTTGTGGCACAGGCACTTTTATGAAATCAATTTTGTGTACTTTCGTGATCATAAAATTTTTCGGCTGAAAGTTGTCTTCTTCTATATTATTACATTTGAAGTCTTTTAGAACTTCAGAATGCCATTTTTACACATCCAAGAACGTCTACTTATGAAAGAAATTCATCCAAATTTCAAGTCAATCGCATCAATCTCCTTTTGTAGTCACAAATAACTTCTTAGTACATTCAACCAACTCAGCCTCAAACCAATATCCGGTCAAATTCCAAAGTTCTGATTATAAATTGTTATTTCAAATTTTGAATATCATTTTATGGCACCAAGATAAGCGAGCATCAACAAATGAATGCCACCATTAGAAAGTTCACACAATAAAGTTGCTGCACTCTGAATTTCACTTCAGATACTTTGGATGCCGGAATGGATAGCGTTAAGTATGAACATCCTTGCTCTTTCGATGACAGCGTTTGAAGTATATGAGTTGCCTCACAAGTAGCAAAGTTATCCCCGGATATCCTTCATTTGACCATGAGACCGAGCCTGAAACAAATTTGTGATAACCTTTTGATACTTTTTCCAATATTTGCAATTCTATCTGCAGTTTTCATTCTAAAAGATGCAATTGTTCACGAATTTGGATCGAGAAACTTGTAGCATTTTCCGTAGTTGCCTTAGCCCAAAATAAAAGAGTGGATTCTTTACAGTAGATTCTCTGAAATTGCTTGGTCACTTTTCAGCAAATCTTACTTGGAACAACCATATTGATAATAGAAGGTTATAGAAGAATAGAAGGAATTACCATATATAGAAGATTTTCCTTCTTAGAATTAAAAGCGAGCTAAATGTCCTCAACTACAGATTTTTCATTGCTATGAATCAGATCCGCTTTGATTGATGCCATACCTCGGTTCTGCAATCTACCGAGTTATTTGTTATGCAAGCTTGCAAGAGTTGAACGATTTGCGGCGGGATATGTTTCTAGAATTGAATTTTGTCCATCAGAATCATTTATTGACAGGTTTTGCAAGAAATTGTTCAGGAAATCATGATAAATAATGATCATCCTTTGTGTGTGATGTTTTGAGACGAGACGCCCAACACCGAGAGATAATCGATGTACTAGAGCTCCTCGTGCCTCCACAGAACGTTTTTGCAAATCTTTTGTACGCTATGGAAGATGACTGTCACTCTCTTTTTATATTCTGCATTGTCTTTTGTCTATTTTGTAATGCATTCACCGCATATTGTGAATCAATAAAGACTATCCATTATTCAAAGAGGGCACGTGTATCAAAAGAGCAGTTATATTGCAGCAAAAATAACACCGACTGAAACGTGTTAAGGAAATCAATAGACTTAATTTGACATGACAGCGAAAGTAAGGATTGCGCTCGGAGAAAGTCATACACGTGTTAGCATTTTATGTTGGTCTCAAATTAAAATGTTCAGTGGGGGAAGGGAATAGATTTCGACCACAAAAGCAAGAATTTCTTAATTTTATCAGTATTTATATTTCATTTAGAACATGGAATTTCCATGGACCAACTGGATAATATAAGCATTTGGACATAAAACAGCATCTTAACAGGCGCACGTCGATTACAATTCATATTTCTTTTATTTCAAATAAAACTTCCTTGTTATCTCTGTATGTCACATTCGAACTCATCATTACATGGATTTAACTTTTGCACCACTTTTGTTCCTTTTTGATAGATGAAACTTGTTTAAGAATTTCATAAAGTAATTTTTGTCAATTTATTTTTCTTTCATGATAATTTTTAACATATCGATGTTGCAAAATATGTCTCATACAATGATGGGAAATCTTTTTAACTGGAGAAATTATAAAAGCCCCAACTTTTAAACAAAGATTTGAATTTTGATATTAGCCATAAAACTTTTCACAATCCGACCTACGATGACGTCCTGGCTAAATAACATCGACACTTTTCATCGGGAACTCACCTATAGGCATAGAAGTGGATAATAGTAGACTTTCTATGGTATTGTTAATTTCTATGCCTATAGGCACTGTGAGCCATAGAAATTAACAATACCATGGAAAGTCCTAGAATGGAAATTGCATGAAAATTAGGGCACACGCCGGGGGAACTTAGTTGGGGCAAAATGCAACTTGTGCGATCTGGCTTCCATGTTTTTTGATTGGCATTTATATTTATCTGGCCAATTCTTGATCTGGATTGTTGGCCCTTGTCCAAAGACCATGTACTCAAAAGCAATAGTGAATTTACAAAATGCTGCGCCGACAGGATGACAAAGAAGGAAATCCTTTTAAACGTTCTTTACGTTCATCATTTTGAAATATCGCTCCGATAATCTATCAATAGTATAATCAGACTCTTATGCAACTTGTAATGTCGATTTACAGAACATGCATAACTCCAGCTTGAAATCAGAGGCCAAGAAACCCTAGAGTATTCATTTTACTTTAAAGGGTTCCCCTATTCACTAAATTTGAATAATTTTAAAAAGCTCTACATGCATTCAAATATCAGCTTCCAAAATATTACGTGTGTCATTCAATGATTAATTGAAAAGTTCCAGCGACATTTCATTTATTTGAGAAATGATTGTCGGTAAAGAAACTTTCAATGTGCTTATTCCAGAAAAGCTCCAGGTTTCTTTGCCGCTTGAAGAAGAAATTATCCAATGATTAGACTTTCAATCGGTGAATTCTTCAGATGTTCTTACAAACAGCACACCGACCACTTTCAATTATGACTTTGTGAACCAATTTTTAATTCGCATTCCAATGTTGAAAAATTGCAGAATAGTTGTCAGTGACTGCTACAAATAGACACAGCATATTAATCCATGGAATAGTAGGCTATTTCACATGAAACAATGCCGCCATCTCATTTGCAATTCTCTTCATGAAAATCCTGTAATTTGCTGTCAACAACTTCCACAACCAACTTGGCAAATAGTTTGACTATGATACGATGTTTTAGATCGAATCTGATCTACAAACCATAGATTTTTCCATGTGCCATCATTGCACATAGGCAAGATATCAAACTTCCATTCTAGTGTACTATTATCTACTTCTATGCTGTGAGCACTTGATGTGCATATCTATACGCTTTTTTCGAGTGCATAGAAAATGAATTTCCTCGATAACTTATATGGATTCCAGCGATATCCTCCCAGAAATTCGAATCAATCCAATGTTTTTCAGTTGTACATTGCAAACATAGGACAGAGGATGAAATGATGAGTTATTTTTCTCTGTCTGAATTTTGTTGGTTTTTAAAGTTGATGATTTGATCGATTTTCCTCTTCAATTAATTCATCGTTCGTTTAATGACAGTCTGGCTTTTATTTGATTTTGCTAAATTTATCCTGTATTCATGCGGATTTCTTAGACATCCTCAGGGTGTAATTAATGGTTGAAAATGCCAACGGCTGTCTGACGAATGATGCTTTTCATTTCTAAGTCCAATATGTCGACCATCTTTCATGGGAGAAAGTGATGCACTCATTATTATGATACCCATTTAATGGGATACGTGCATTTCTCTCGGCGTTTTGAGGTTTTGCTTGACAGGCAAAAGCGTTTTAATCTACTGATGTACTTTGTTGTGTTTTGGACTAGTTTTTGCTATGATTTATTTCATGTTGTTGTGATTTGATATGATGCACTTTTTGTTATATCTGTTGAGAAATGCATACTCATTCCTTGTAAAAATACGTGTGATGCAAGATACTAATATGCAAGAAATTTGGGATTTTTGGCAGTTTATGAATATAGAGCAATTGTAGAATGATGCGTGGGAAATGTACCGTGCATAGTATTTGAAGCCGCTGACTAATATGAGATTACAAGCAAGCCGAATACATAAAGTCTATAGGACTACATGTAGATGGAAAAATGTAGAATATTCGTGCAATTAAGTCTGCGATCAAAACAAATTTTGTAAATGTAGCCCCCTACTATTTATAGCATCAAAGTGACGCCATAAACTATTCGTCCACAAGCAAATTCTGTTATGGGATAATTGCTTCTAAGACATCGTTAGTCAAGATAATCAAAGCTGTGAATTTCAGCGAATCAAACAACGCTGTATCTTTTGAACGCTGTGTTTCTCAAATTAACTGGAATTTGCTTTCTGATTTTGGAGATATCGACTTCACTGAATTGGTGTTTCATCTGGTGAGCTGGTTCATGTTTGATGACTGTTTTCCCTTACGCACAATGCGTGCTTGTGACAGAGAGCCCCAGCACGTCTTCGTCCACGATCTTGACGTGTTGACCGTTCTCAAGTTCTGAGGCAAATTGATCATTATCATTCTCTCTCATCAAAGGTGAACATAGACACAAAGTAATTTAAGAGGAACTAGGCCTACTTGGGAAACATAGACAAAAAGTCCAACAAGGGTAATGCTTGGCATCACGTCCAGAAGCACGAATCCTAATTGCAGATCCACACAACTTTCTGCAGCGAATTTCAACCATTATTTTACTTTGTGGTTTCTTTTCTCTGTGATTCTACGTCTTCCTTTTCATCAAGATGTCGTGTCTTTGCTCAATCACAAACTTAACGTGTGTGATTTTGAAATTGACAAGTATCTTTGTCAGTTGAAGAAGGGAAAAATCTCCAAATGTCATTTTGTATCTTTAAACATTATTCGTCTGTTTTGCTACCGTTCCATGGTTGCTTGGATCTTCAATCGTGTATTTCTGAGTCTTGTGTTCCTACTATTCTGAGGCGTACTGATAAAGTACCAATTCCTGAATTCGATTCGAAAGAATGGATTCTTCCCTACATCTTTCCCGCACCAGACAATTTGTCTGCTTTTCTGGCGACGGAACGGGTAGGTATGCTCATATGTCACAACATATATTTGCCTTGATGCACATATGTCACAACATTTTGCAATTTCCGATCGCATATGTCGGGGTTTTGTGATAAAATGTCTTTCAAGTCTATTTTTGAGTTCCTCACACGTTTAAAAGTTCCTTTCCAAGCCTTCAGGATTTACATATAAAAGCGTAGACGCATTCGTGTTTCTAAAGTACTCTGTTTGGTCAAGGCACTATGATATAGTCGATACTATTTAGCAGTGTAATTGATTCTCTATAACCAGTATGCCAACAGTCTACCAAAATTTGTTGCTTGATACTGCAAACGAGGGATGCGAGTCCTATCATTTTGATTGATGATACTTTTGATGATGATTTTGGTGATATACTCCGGAAGTATACATAGCCTGGTTTTTTGAAAAAAACTGGTAACCTTCATCATAGATCATTATAGGCTTACCTGAACCTATCTTTAGTGATCATTGCTGTATCAATTATCAATCATTTTCGATGAAAGTTTATTAAATGTCGCTTTCAGTTGGATGCATGCGAGTTGGTCAGCTCCTCCCATTTTGTTGATGTGTGCTTCACACGGTTTTCTCCAGTCTCTACCAGGCAGGAAAATCTCCATCCTTCTCCAAAAAATATGAGCATACTTTCGATTTTAATAAGCGCTTTGGAGGAGAGATCACACACGACAGGGAACCCTAGTTGGCTGCGCTACGCTTCGCCAAGGAACGGACACTGCAAATTTGCCGCCTACAGGATGAGGCCGATTGCATTGCTTGATATTTAAATGAAAATAACGTTGCTTGTGCCAACAAAATTCATCTTAATGAAATCATCAGAATAAATATTAGCCTAAACATCATAAAAATGAACAAGGAGAGGAAAGCACACAATTCTATTGATCTGAACATGAGAATGTCAATTTTTTGCGGTTAGTGGTTCGAAAGTTTCGCGGTTAGAGGTTGCGAATTTTCTTTTCAGCCTCGAAGATTTGACGGACGGAAACCAAATAATTTCCACCATGAAATTGACGGTATCTGCCAAATCTCCGCTCAATCCAGTCGTCAACAAAAACACCAGGGAAAACAGTTACGAAAATACCATTTGTCAGCAAATAAGTTGACATTTTTGACATTGTAAAGCAACACATTCTTACTGTCAAAAAAGTGGGCTTCGCTAGACCTGGACGACAAGAACGTTCCCACTGAAGAAAGAAATTCCCATAGCGAATTAGCAATTGAAGTCTTTCATCATTTTTTGTTTAGGATTTGCCATCGATAAATGTTTATGCTTTCCCTTTGTTGGGGAATGTATGTTCCAAATTGTCCATAGATTATGAATCAATTCCAAAAAGATAACACCAGGCGAAAGACCATAAAACTTGGACGCTGCAACATTACTTTCGTCAAATAGAGCGCATGCAAGTGAGACGTTGGTTTTTTCGAGATTCGTAGGATGGAAAACTCGACGATTAAGTTTATATGCCACTCTAGCGGGTAAACATAATTCCTTTTCCCATAATTCTTTCGGCTCAAATATATCAGCAAAATGAATTTTAGAATGGTCATTCAGGTCCGGAAATGATATAATTCTTTTTGACAGCCAGTTGTTATATACATATTCTTGAAATTATGTACGGGATCAAAAAGAAGGAATAACGGTTCCCCATGTCCCGGATGTTTCACATGTGCAGTCGGATTATCGGATCAAAGCGTCATGGACAGTTTCCTGTTAACAGTATTATTATCAACACAACAAGCAATTATACGGATTCCAATTGAGTTCAGAAGGGTGAGAACATGAACAAAATATCCATGTAAATCATCTGAAGATAATCTTCGAGTTGGTATCAATGAAACGACATCTTGATAATGACCACACACAGATTTTATCAAAAATGATGTGACAGTACTGGCCAATTCAACTGTGTTATCGCCACGACCATAAACCTTCCCGCCACTAAATTCCATCTTTTTATTGGCATGAATTTCATCGATATTGATAATCATTGTTCTTTCCTTTTCACATAGGTCATTTGCTTTTATTCGCAGATAGTTGACTAAGTCCGTATCCGACGGACTGTTACTGAAGCTCGAAGACAATCGTCGTAAATGTCTGCTACACGGTAGTGTCAATGACCCACTTTCACGCAAAAATTCGTACGTTGAAGAACTCAAATTTTGAATAAGATAAGCCAAAGATAACATCTGAGTGGAGTATTCAAGCTTATCATGCATAAGCAGCCGGATCTGTTCCAATGAAAATGAAAGTTTCGAATACTTATCCGAATCATCAGTTTCTTCAAAACGAGAAAGTAATTTTTCACAGTTGACAATAATCTGCTCAAAATAACGCAATTCGTTTGATGTTTCTTGGGAGTATTCCTTTTGCTTCAGATATGACAAAATGTTCTCAATGTCACAAAAGGTCGTTATCTTGTTTTTCTGTTGCGGTATAAAGTCCAAATCATCGACGATTTTGCCGTCCAGACTAATAATAAATGTCAAATCTTCCTTTATCAATAATGGTTTTGTAATAACAGGAATACAGAAGTCATCAATCGTATACATACTAAACACGATCTTCATTTCAGTGAAATTCTTAGTAAGTGAGGATGAATGTGGAGGTAGAGTGTAATTCAACAAATCAGCCGATGAATTTAAATTGTTGCTTTCAAAGTATGCAGAGACGTCAGCCTCCACCTTCTCCGCATCCCGAAGTCGTCTATTTTCTGCTGATGAAGTCGATGGTCTCTCACATGGAACATTTTGAGATAAGTATGTAGGAAGATTAGGAAATAACGTGGGTATAGCTGTATCTTTTAAGCGTAGTTTTATCAGTTTTTGAGGTTCATCACCAGTCACTGTTCTTTTCCTCCATTGGTTTATATCCGTAGAATCCCGTATTTACATATCCGACGTAAAATGGTTTGAGCACACTCGAAAAGAATTTTTCGAATTCTATCGCAGTGAATGTAAGTATTCATCAGGCCAAACACGAGGAATAGATTTAATCCATTGCTCTAATCGATTATCTGAAGGTGGTGGAAATCTGTGAAAATGAAGGGCTCCTTTAGGGTTAGTTAAATATCCAGTTTTGCACGACGGGACACAACACTTGAAAAGGCATCTTATCATCACTGACACTGAATGCGGAAATGAGGCAAATGGCAGTCGAATGTTGAGAAAGTGCTACAAGTAAGGATAACTGTCGGTCGTCTATCTTCAATACTAAACGAATGATCGTGAGGTTAGTCAACAGCGTCATCCAAGCGTCTGCGCGTCGATACACTATGCATACCGTGCACACTATTAATCTTATTGCTGCATTTTGGTATGACAATTTTCTGATCAGCTTGCGAATGAAAGAATCAGTTGGCCTCATTTTGTAGGCGTGAATGAAATTGACAGAGGTAGTGTCCGTTCCTTGGCGAAGCGTAGCGCAGCCAACTAGGGTTCCCTGCACACGATTAACGTAAGGGTAAGAGGTAATGTTCTCTGATGTGACCTTTGGTGCGTGAGTGTGATCGAGGCTAGGAAGGCTTGTCTTCTCTATTAAATCGCCGAGTGAAAAGACAATTTCACTTTCACGGTTCATTCCCTCAACTATTACAAGCTCTGCATGCAGCAGTGTCTCTGTACTTTTGTTTGACGGAGAAAGTTAACATCAAATAAGTGACAGCTATGCCCGAGGATAAATAATTTGTTCGTATTATGTTTCGGGTCATAGGCCGGAGTCCGGAGTCCTATCATTTGATAGGACTCCGACTCCAGCAAAAATGATAGGACTCCGAGACTCCGGCTCCGCATCCCTGCTGCTAACGTCATTATGTGGATGGAATATCATTAAGTGACTATCCATTTTTTAAACGATTTCCACGATTGCCATTTTCCACTTCCGCATCTCTTTGCTTGAAGTAGGTACATTGTTTAGACAAGGACACAAGAGTAAACAATCCTGTTCTTGATTCAAACAGGTGTCACAAGCTTGAGCATGATTTGATCCTTTTCAAAGCAATTACATGTGTTACAGTGATTTTCAATGACTTTCATTGCTAAGATTCATGCTCTAGCATGTAAGTGAGCAATTACTTAAATTTACCATTTCAGGAAAGTTGAAGTTTTGACTTAGCTAAAGTTTACTCTATTTTTAAAGTGCATTGCTTTCACCTCGGTTTTATTGACTTTCACCAGCGCTTATACACACAAAGCATTAAAGTAATTATGAGAAACCATGAGGAGAGACGATCATATATCAACATACATTTTTTGAGACACTAATCGGCTCTGGATATGCAAATGTGGATTGTATATAATAATTGTTGCCCATCAGATTTTGACTGTAATTATAGTTTCTCACTTGAAAACGAATTATTTAAACTGCTCATAATACTCGTACAAGGTGGACATAAAGTCGCGCACCAAAGTATATTTGACCTACGTCCAAGCTTGAAGCTTCAATCATACTATTATAGAAATTCCTGGTTTCGTCGTTAACTTCATGAATGAACATTATTTGGTGCAGATGACCGCCTGCCGATGATCGCGCGACTGCCAAAGTGAGTATTACTCCGAAATCGATGGAATTAAGATAAATGGAAGCGACAATGGCTTCTTAATCACAATCTGCGAGCATGTCCTTGACCATTGAACACAGAGTTGAAATTATCTTACTTTGTGGGCGAAAGGTTGCGACAAGCAGGTCTGTTGCTGAAACGTTCAATTCAAAGTATTAAGGAATGAATGTTAGTCACACTTGCGAAGTTCAAAGAAGTTGGCCGTGTTGACGACAAAGATCCAAGTGGACGTGCAAGAATATCTGATGCGACACCGACAGCCATTCTCGATAAAACTGAGCGAAGTCTAAAAAAATCCATCCATAGATTATCTCGTGAAATCAACATTCCCCTCTCCACGATGCAGAAGATACTCAAAGAAGAACTTTTTCGTCCATACAAACTTCAGATTCTCCAAAAATTTTACGAAAACGATTCTGACCGACGCATGGGAATGTCGACATGGTTTAAATACCGATTGGACGAATATTCTAACATGGTGCATCGGAAAGTGCTCTTTAGTGATAAAGCCACAACTTCTATATCAATGGTGAAGTGAACAAATAAAATTGCCGTTGTTATGCGCGGGAGAATCCCTACTGGATGCAACCTGCAAAAGAACACAGTGGTACAAAACTAATGGTCTGATGCGGTCTGTTGAGAGACCATGATTTAGGGTCATTCTTTTTTGACTCTACGCTCGACGGCGACAGGTACCTCAATGTTGCAAGTAGAACTTATCCCTCAGTTAAGCTCAATTGGAGAAAGCCGGCCTGAGTGGTTCATGCAGGATTAAGCGCCTCCACACTGTCTTGAAAGTGCGCGGTTAAAAACTTCGTTCTTTGGATTGGTCGAGGGGGACAGTCGAATGGGCTACTCGATCCTCCGACCTGAATCCTATGGATTACTTCTTTTGGGGATACGCTAGACAATTAGTATATTCCGTGCGCATGAATGACCTGGATCATTTGCGAACTCGAATTCGTGATGTCTATCAGGAAATTAGCGGTGATTCAGATTTGCTGAATTGAGTGTTCGATAACTTTCACCATCGACTCGATTTGTGTCTGGTTGCTGGTGGGCAGCATTTTGAAAATTTTTGAATACTTAGAAAGCACTGTGTAACTTTCCTAATTATCTTGGTTACAATTATGCATTTCTCTCCTTTGAAAAGATCAATTAGAATCTTGGTCCGCGACTTTATGGCCACCCTGTATAGAACTGATCATAAAAAACGGACCATCTATTTTTTGCTAAATTCAATCGATTCTCATGCATTCCAATTGTGTCGTACAACCACGTGCCATACATCATTTGCAAGCTAGTATTCTCAGCTCTAAAATGAGATATGACAGACTTGCATCGGTTGCTGCATTTGCTGAGCAGTGCTCAAAATATGAAAATCGCTCAATTAAAAAATCGCAATTTTTCAGTAAGAAGACATATGAGCATGATTATGATGACATGAAGACATGATTATGATTAAGAGGAGTATGATCATGAATCAGGCTTGGTGAGAACGAGCATTTTCTGAGCTTCCTTTTGATATCCTGTTCATCAAAATCAGTGAACTAGGAAGAAGTCAAAGATATCGTGAAGTTGTCACTTAAATCATAGCTCCTTTGACTGAAAATGTTGTATTCTCACTTTTTCATCAAAAATGTTCATATTTGATATTTTCGGAATCTTTGCAATGAAAGGAATGAATATTTAAGTTTTATTCAAATATATGAAATAGTTCTTTTTCAAACTTCTTCAACATCTTCTCACTTCCGTTAAAGTACACAAACAATAAAGGTAAACAATCGGCAGTCACCATGCGAGAACAAAGACATGCAGTTGCTAATTGTTTTGTTTTGAACCTTCATTCTCCTTACATAGTTTTTTTGCGGAAGTGAGAAAAAATGGTGAAGAAGTTTGAAAAAGAACTATTTCACATATTTGAATAAAACTTAAATATTCCCACTCCTTACATTGCAAGGATTCTGAAGATACCAAATATGAACATTTTTGATGAAAAAGTGAGAATACAACATTTTCAGTCAAAGGAGCCATGATTCAGTGACAACTTCACGATATCATTGACTTTTCGCTACTTCACCGATTTTGATGAACAGGAAATCAAAAGGGAGCTCGGAAAATGCTCGTTCTCCAAGTGCTTGATTCATCATCATACTCATATGTCTTCTTACTGAAAAATTGCGACTCATATTTTGAGCACTGCTCAGCAAATGCAGCAACGGATACAAATCTATCATAGATCATTTTAGAGCCGAAAATACTAGCTTTCGATTGATGTATGGCTCGTGGTTGTGCGACACGACTGGATGGCATGAGAATCGATTGAATTTAGCGAAAAATAGGTGGTCCGTTTTTTATGATCAGCTCCGTAGCATCGACCACTGCATCACGCACACACTTGTTATGATGTAGACCAGAAATAGTCCGACAGCCAGAGCGAGTTTCTTCTGCAGGGAACGAGGCCGAAAATGAGACTTTCACAGAATGATGTACACCCTATGCCTACTAAGAATCGGCACGTATGCCCAGTTCTAGTGAATTCCTCTTCTTGTCAGAGAAGATCAAAGAAAAACACATGTAAAACCAATGGGACGCAGATTGCAGTTTTTTGCTAAAATGAAATTTTCTATGTTTTCTCTGACAAAACGAAAAGCACGAAGCCCGAAGTCACAATTTTTGGCATGGAATGTCTTCAGGTCATTTCATATGATGTGCATATGCTTTTATCATGCATCTAATCGGCAATGTATGTGAGAATGTGGTTGAAAGTGGATGAAGTTGCTCAAAATGTTTGTGTTTGCCGACATTAAGAGGCTCGCCAAATCTAAATGTGTTTAGCTTTATAGACAGGGGTGCATGAAAATGAAAGGAAATGACCTGAAGACATTCCATGCCAAAAATTATGACTCTGGGCTTAGTACTTTTCGTTTAATCAGAGAAAACATACAAAATTTCATTTTAGCCAAAAACTGCAATCTGCGTCCCATTGGTTTTACATGTGTTTTTCTTTCATCTTCTCTGACAAGAAGAGGAATTCACTAGAACTGGGCATACGTGCCGATTCTTAGTAGGCATAGGGTGTACATCATTCTGTGAAAGTCTCACTTTCGGCCTCGTTCCCTGCAGAAACTCGTTCTGGCTGCCGGACTAAAACCAAGAAAGCGAATAAGATTAAGTCAAAATTGCTGTCTCACTCATTGTGTGTTTCAATTGATTAGGTGACTTTAAACGACTTGACTGTTAAGTCTCTTTCACAATGTATTCTGTCCTCCTCGGCTTTCTTTCAATACTGCATTTATGCATGTGATGGAAAAACCGGAGTGTTGAGCCGAATCGGAGTGAGAGGCATCCTTGTGTTTAATAGAAAGATGATGTTCTTTGTGATGCTGTTATATAGGAAGAACAGTTGCAACGCGAGCGGAACCTTTCTTTGAAATGCACTTTGTATATGGTTGTCACCTACGGAGAAAACTGTTGACAAGAATTTTGCCAAGTATTCAAAATTATTTCGTATGAAGTTGCTTATGACAGCACCGTGTGACAAATATATACACAGTCTGACAAATGTAAAGCAATGGTGAAACGTCGAAAAATGCAAGAAAAAGAGGTAATGAACAGATCAATCAATTAAAGGAAAAACAGGAATCATCTGTGTTATGGAGACACTGTGAAAACCAACATGAAGGAATTGAACATAACTCCAACATGAATGCTACAGAAGTGCATCATGATAACGCAATGGAAAGGAAAATCGAAGAGGCTGTAATTATTAGTAATTAAAAAATGAACAAAGCATAAAACTGATTCTTAACGAAACATAATGGAACCAATCAAATTTACCAACATTAACCTGCAACATTAGGAGGATACATGAAAGTGCATTGTGACCAGTTTACACAGAACTGTGCTTTGGTGAATTCATTATCTCTGACTTCACTATCTTTCCCCATTCACTCATGATTTCTCCACTAGATATTTCCAGATGTGAATTTAAAATCATATGTATAGTCCTTGTTAGATGAAATCACTGTAATTCGCACTGTAAAAGTCACTACAAGATGCCACAAAATTATTTGCGCATCCAGCAGCTGTGTGTACCCAAATTTTATTGAGCTGGACTATCGTCGCATCACAATTGGCCATCGATTGTTTTGCTCCATTTTGAATGATTGTAGCCATCCACTTCAGCAGCTCATTCCGAAACATTTACCTTACTCTGGATAATATTGGCTCCGTACTGCAGTTCCGTTTTGAGGAGAAACTTATTTTTCCTGTGATGACTCGTCTTTTCAACTGTGGATTTAGCCATTGACACTATCATTTCGTGTTTCCATGTTTATTTTCATTGCTTTTGTTAAGTTTCATTTTCTATAACTTTGTAACGAATTTGACTTCCATTCATGATGTTATTGCCTCTCGATTACCAGTATTAAGGTCTTTCAGATGGTATGCGTCTATTATTATCATTATTAAGAATCTGATTGAGAAGGGCGGCTCGCCGAAATTTTGGAAAGGCAAAAGCAAATTACGATAAATCTAACTTAGTTTCCCTTAAATGAAATATTATCTGAATTCTTTCTTTACAAGTTCAGTTCATTTTGCTCGAAGCATGAATTCTGATCTGACAATAAGATAGGCCTTCTACAGAATCCAGTATGCCTAGTAGGAAGACTAATTCCAGATGTATCTTTAAATTGAGGTCACCAATGATGATTATCCAACAAATGACATAAATTTATTTGTTTATTTAAAGTATAACAAAAGTACAAGGTTGGTGAAGTTAAATTGCTAATGCTAGAGTTGAAAAGTGGTGAAAAGGAAAAAATGTCATCATGTCCGAAGCTTCTCTCTCTCTCACGCTATCTAAAGAGAGAAAAACTCGGCATAGATTCATTTTATCTGACCAATAACGAGAACAGTGACGTTTGTAATTCATTTCGTGACAAAAAAATTCTGTCTCCTGATTTCAATTTTTCATTTTCATGTCATACTTAAGTAATACTTTCTATATGTTTTCAATGCAAGTATTTTTCTTTGAATAGATGAATAAAATTCCTGTAAATGTTTTTTTTTTCAATAAATAAATGATCATAGTTCATTTCATAGCTCTATCATCAAATAGAAATGCAATCAGCTGTGTCAGTGTTAAAGCATAGAGATGAGCTCATTATTTCAGATGAAGGCATTTAATATTGTAATAACACATGAGATTCTACTGCAATATGAAAATAACGTAGTAATATTAACTGTTAAAGTACCGATATAAACCATATCATAATGAGAAATGAAATAGCATGAATATATGGAAAAATTAAAAAGTCTGAAGTTGCTCTGTCTGTCAAGAATTGAAAGGTTGTTCATTCAATGACGTGCTGTAGTATAAATTTTTCCTATGATTACAGATACAGGAAACCAGCATCTCTTCATGAACAAGCTTTCATTTCTTTTTACTTTCTAATATTTCTCCCTTCCATAATCGTTTGATGACAGCAGAAATATTGAGTTAATTAACCTTCATACGTATGTCGTGGCGACCTTTTCTTGACTAACGTCCACTTCCGTTCAATTACTAGGAGAAAACAGAAATTGCTATCACATCGGCCTATGAAGACAGATGGACATGACAGGTTAATCAAACTAACTTCCCAAGACACAGATTATGGGAAATATGGAACTCATTCAGGTCATAAGAGATACGTCCGGAAATTATAGAGGCTTCTGGTTAGCAGACTAACACAAAGACATGTTTTTCTACAGAATGCACCCCACATTTTTTCTCAGGAAAAATGATGCTCGTTTTAACTATGTAATTAGGAACATTTGGTAGAATGAATGAATGAGTTGATGAAACAATATTGCAATCACTGAGCCTTTTTATTCAGAATTCGTTATAGCGTAAGAGGTGGTTAATAATAGATTACAATGATGAAATTTCTGAATGATGATTTTCATCATTAGAATTCGTTATGTTTGCATTGGATCAGGGGATTGCAATGGCTAGAATTAAAAGGAAACATTTTATCGAAAATGTCAACTGTTGAGGAAAACATGTAAGCGGATAAATAGCCGAAATTTAGAGATAGCACATTTTGAAAAAGCAACATATTATCTATTTTTTCGCTATTTTTATCATAATCTCTTAACTATTATTTCAAGTGATAGTCATTCACGGAGGACGTTATGTGCTTGTAACCAACGATAAAATGATGCGCAAACATTACGAAATACTTACACACAGGAAAGTGATCATATAGCGGAATATGGAAACATAGAATATAGCGGAATGAATTCACTTCACGGAGAAATTTAACGTAAAATGCATTATATACAATCCTTGCATATATAATTAGAGTGGAACAAAGGCCTGGTTCCATATACATGACACAGTTGCACTTCACAGCACAAAGCTATTCACATGATGACTGCTACTGTATCACGTTGGTTTTGCTGTTAAATTTAAGTCATAACATCTCAACCAAAGCTCTCTCTCTCCCTCTTCAACCCATGGATTGTTTCCTGTAGGATGGAATATTTCTTATTCTATCTACCGTGTTGTCTATAAAGGTGTGAATAGCATATGAAGGTTTTAGAAGACATCTTTTAGTCAAAGTTGATTAGGTCAGACGATTGCAACTTCGTTCCACGAGTAAACTCTATATCGTTGTGACAAGAATTTGATATACAATATATACGAACACTATTTTTGTTATATTGAAGCACTGCACAACTCATTCTTGCAGAATTCTGGGGGTTCTGTTGCAGAACTGATTCTGGTATGATTGCAGAATATATAGAGCAGGAAGAAAACGCGTACTTTTGCTTCGTACTTTCGCTTGTCAACTACCGAACCCAATCAGTCGAAACTGTCACCACATCTTCAGTTATGTTTCCCCATCAAATGCATGCATTGCTTAATTGTATTGCCTCGTGTATAGTTTTATAATAAAATAATGGTGCACCAGAATTTTTGAAAGATGTGTGCTGATGTCAGAGACTCCCCTCGTAACCTCAACCTCAGTAGGCTTGCCATCAGAGCTTAGTAATAAAGCTGTTCTATGAACTCTTAAATGCAAATTTGAAATCACATTTTCCCAGATTTCATAAATTCTCCAATAAAGTAGAATTCAGGAAAGTTCTATATGCACAGTATCTTCGAAATGCATGTGCGAGTATGCGTCGCTCGATAACAGGAACCATTGCGATAAAACTTGTTGGAGCTCTTGTTCTATCTACATTAAATTACTATATCGGAGTTCTCTTTCATATTTCGATAGCAAAACAAGCACGATTACTGACCTTTGTCAATGTATCCATTGTCTTGCGGCAATTCTTCCATTCAAATCTTTCAACTCATGTGACACCAAAATTGAAGGGACATATTGTCTGCCCACAAACTCCAATACTATATTTCATGTTTTCAGGTTAGAGGCTACCACAACTTCGATCGATCAATTTAAAAACTGTTTTATTTACGCATTTGCTTGTTTTTTTAATTGATCGATCGAAAGTTGTGGGGAGTCTCCAACTTGAGACATGATCACATTTCTCATATTTCAAAAGTATATTTCATGTGTCAGCTCTCACATTTAAGTGCATGCATGAGTTCTGCCTGAACGGTTGCACTTTCAGCCATATGCAGATTGTCCCAAAACTAGCGCAGCTAATCCTTTTGGCGTGAAAACAACGCTTTATCTACAAAATGACATTTATACCGAAAAGCTGACCGTAATGTCGAGGATTTAGTATTCAAAGCAACCATGACAATGTCTTTTATCTTCGGTTAGCAACAATGTTGAAAACATCATAATAGTAATATGCAATATATGAACTTATGATAATACATTGCCCGGTCGGGGAATCAAGGGTGTTGGTGTCTTTTATTGACTTACTCGTTGTCATTCTCTTTGGACATTCAAAGCATATCTAATAAACAAAGCCAATGGTGCGTCATGTTTGCCCCGAATAACACGGCTTCATGGTTCTGACTAAAAGTTCTGAAAATTCAAAGATAAATTTTACCTGCCGTCAAAACTGCACTGATGGTTAACAGCAAGTTATCAAAATCAAGATTTTATCAAGCGCATTAACACGCGTAGAAATTGCCAAACTGTTATATGCAAATGAAAGATGTGCCGGTAAAACTTTTGCGTGCATATAAGACGACATATAAGTTGACATAGGATTTACTTCCAGCGTCACGTATCAGACGTCTAATTTCAATGTTTGAAGTCTTCTCAATGTCCCATGAAGAGGCATTCTGAAGAGGAAAATCCTATGCCGTTAATTGAAGAGGGTTTAAGCACACTGATGACAAGGCGGAGTATAAAAGGAAAGAAATAGAAGTGAATAAATACAGCGACGACTTATTCATAACACAATATTTGCAAGATGCAGATCCGGAAGATTATGTTGACTAACCATGCTCTCTGAGGATTTCATTAAAAAAGAACTTATAGTTAGGTAAAATCTTGCACAATAATAATTTTGACAGTTTCGCAGTTTGCATAATTTTGACAATGGAAAACGTCTGACATTTCATTTAACAACCCTCAGTTCAAGAATTAAAGCAATTTTATGACTCACAATGATGGCATGACAAAAAGCGGTGTCAAATAAAAATGTCTGTCTTAATGTTCTCGACAAAGCTGCCTCAGGGGAAGCCTCGACATTATAAATTAAGATACAGGAAAATCTTAACACTATTGCCTCTCACAGCTTTGAATGCAGGCATATTTAGGAATCCTTCAAGGAAGTGTAAATGGCAATTAATTTTCCGGCTAAAATTGAATACCAATAACAGGTTTAGATGTTGTAAGGACCTTCTATTAAGTTTTAATCATATCTCGAGGCATTCCGTGGAGCAGTTTTATCTATAAGTTTACCGAGTTTAAGGACCATTTTGAAATAAACCCTTTTTGACTGAGAACCGCAAAAACACTTAAAAGTGCGGGACCCATGTTTCCAACACTGCAGTCCAATTAATGCGAACAGCCTACCTGGCCTGGCCCTATGCACCAACCTTAAAGGCCCGATATTCTACAATGGAAACAAGGATTCAGGGACACTTCATTAGGATGAAGCAAATGATCTCACGGGGAGTCCCCATGAAGCACATTTGCACTGGTTCATTTTTGCTTGTGCATACCGACGGCCAACAACATCAGTCTGTCACAAGCAATTTTACAGTCAATTGTAAAATTAACTGTAGTTAATCGTAATTTTACAATTCGGTTAAACAGCATTTGCAATACATTGTGAGCCATTTGCAATGAAACATTTTCGAAAATGAGATGATTTATTAATAAAGGTGAATTTATGACGAAGCTGCGTGCGACCTTGCATTTCAATATTAGAATTTGAAGATAAAGCCTTAAATCTAGACAGTGGTTTTAATAAGCAGAAAAGGTTGATTGGCATATGTCGAGCATGACCTCACATGTATCTGTCTGTGATTTCTTAACTAATTTCTTCGAAAATCTGATTTGACGAGTTAAAGAGACATGGGAAGCAATCAAATCAGATTTTATCTTGATTCATGAGCAGATAGCGGAGCAACCAAGCACGTGTATAGAGAGTTTACCTCGCATGTTGAAATTAATCACATTTTCAGCATATGTAGGTAATTCTATTATAAGGTTTTCAAGTTTTCCAAAATCATCAAATTTCGCCAGAGTTAGTCCCATTGTGTTTAGAATAGACTTGATCTGTCACCGAGTGACACTACAACACGACTGAAAAGTCTTACTTGAACCCTGGGATGAAGGATTGGTACCTTGGATACTCAGTTAGAATACAAGGTACAGCTGTGATCATGAAATTCGTAAGATTGTTGTCTGCAGACAATGACGAGCAGTTGTCTAGTTCTGAGGCTGTAAATGTTCTACAACCTCATTTTACACACGCAACGCTTTTGCGACAGTAGTGAGACTGCCCTTAGGAGCAAGAGGAGATCGTGCATCGAGAGACGATGCAAAACTCTCGGGTGTAAACAACAAAAATATGGGGGAAAGAATAGAATTAACCAAAATTCAACAACCTGTTTGTTCTAGTGCTCATTTCTCAATCTCAATTATTCGTTCGCTCAGTATACTGAAAAGAATATTCCAGACTATTAACCTGTAGTAGATCTTAAAATTGATAACACCAGGTAATACGAGTGGCCAAGACAAGCCACAAGCTGATACAGCTGTTTAACATTATTATGCAATGCCCGATTGTTGGCAATTGCCAGATATTGGTGCCGTGAGTTCATGCAATTCCTGTATTCCTGTTGGCTAGCTTCATGGCAAATTGCATAGCCACGTACAATGTCGCACTGATTTTACTACATAAGTAGACTGCGGATGCCGAATATTTTGCTATTAGAAAGGATCTTCTGAAAATTATTAACTAGCTTTTCCATGTGAACAATCGATTTTTATCTATTCACTGCTATAAAACCTATGTATTCCGAGCAATTACGTTAGGCTACCCTACGCATTAGGGATAATAAAGTAAACAAGAAGGAAATGGATTTGAAACAATTGTCATGCTTGACTAAGTCAACATTATGTTTCCCTGCATCCTTAGCTGCATGCACTGTAAATCTAAGTTTCTTCATGTTGAGAAATTTGTCATTATAAGAAGGTCATTTATAAGAGGCATAATTGTACTCCATGCGAATGTTCCAGAATATCATAATCAGATTATTGACAATGTCTCCGACACTAACTGTCTATAAACGTCTGGTACATCTGTCAATTAAAATAAACTATTGAAAGAAATTGGCTGTACTGAGATGAAATTGCACGAAGCATAGAAGAAGAACTTAAAGATTTATTTCATACATGAAGAAGACAATTTAACTGAGCATCCACTTCAAATGCTGAGATTAGGAATATTTGCATTAGATTTCCAGACTGCTTACATTAGCACTGCCGAAGCGTAAAAGTGAAGACAATGAAATGTGTCCGGGATAGAATGATTGGAGCGGATTTAATGGATAAAACATAACGGTCTTTATCGCAAAATACGAGTAGCATGTACTCAAGAAACTACATTCTCCAATATGCCTGCTGCCCTATCTTCAACGGTTGGCCATGCTTTCAAGTCTCGCAGTATTACAGTGTTACTGCAAATTTATTAATTAATAAAGACGTTTTTTTGAAAAATTTCCCAATAACGGCAATTGTGGGACCCTAACTTAAATGTCAGAATTAGTATTCAAGAAAAATCAACAAGGTAAAAGAAATACGGAACAATACTCAAATGGTGAATCCGGAGTTATTTAGTCTCGACATGCATATGATGAAGGATCTGTCTCGAAGTGATGTCGTCAAAGGTGGCAGACGAAAATGCCCGGAGTGTCTCATTGCAGAGAGCAAAAGATGTTGCAGGTGATGATGATCGTCGTTCACAATAGATAGAAATAAGCGATAACCAAGAATCCGTCGACGATATGATAAAGGCAAAAAGTCGACGCATTCGCAATACCAGGAGTCACAAATTATGTGGTGTGCTGGTGATCTATTGCATATTTAACTTAAATCTACATGCATGTGCATCTACAAATCTCAAATTAAGTGATGCAATCTGCGTAAATTCATTAATGACTTTTCGATTCAATATCATAATTTCCTATAATAATTCTTAATATCAATATGAAGTACTGGCAAATCTAAAGAACAAGAACAAAAGGGAATTGAGTCCTCAATTTCAAGTTGTTACAAAATGAATTTATGTTGTTCGAAAGTCAACTCATCTTCAAGCTGCATCTCTACTTTATGAATAGGGGCTCTTTTCATTTGCTCGATAGTTTTCAAAAAATCGTTGTAAGAAGGATCAATAGTCTGTGCCAGCTGCTGCAACTACACCGGCTCTACACTGGCTACACGCCGAAAATCACCAATGGCATTTTTGAGACATTTGATGAACTACGAGGCTGCAACCATACGACTCAGTGAAACAGAGAAATAAATTTGCCATTTATACATGCAACATGTAGTGTCGAAGTTGCACCATGTCTAAGTTGCTCCATGTCGAAGGGGAATTGATCCTTCGAACATATTTCTCTTCGTTTTTCATTTAGCCTACGTTATTGTTCATTTTTTCCTAATTTTTTGTAAGTTTTTCCATATTTTTGATTTGATCTTTCTAACCACAGATAAACATGTTTATTCTTTTTGTAATATGCTTTACTGTGATTTAATTGGAAGTAAACTATATGGCACTTTCTGAAATCGAATTGATGTAAAATACTTGTAGGTCTTCCAATCGATCTAGTGAAATAATCGAAATTATTACGATGAGAGTTTTGGGGAGACATCTTTAAATTCAAAAGCTCCCTCACTGAAAATGATAGGTAATAAATGTAAGCACAGCAATGCTATCTATGCACTCGTATTTCTATAGATCTTACCAATTAACGAAATTGCTACCTATGATCGATCAGTATGAATAAATTTGATGCATAATTTACATGAATTTTCAGTAATTCTTCCTATCTCTGCATGATGGAGGTTCTCACAATTAAATAGACTGTGTTCCCTTAGGGAAATGATGATCAGAATACTAAAATATTAAGTATTAGTCCTTAACTACGCATGCATCTGTTGTAATGAAAAGTGCATGAGCTTCTCAGTGTCAACAAATTTCACATTACAATTTGATGTGTTATTGTCTGAAAAGGCCATTGAACATTTTCAAATATAAATGCGTCACAAAGTCGGAAAGTGTAAAATCGAATTTAATTGTACGTCCCACAGGCCTCTTTAGCAGCGATTTATGAGGTCAATCTCCGGTTCACAAACAGCTTACAGTTGTATCATGATTGTCTTTGATGGATGAAATTGTCCATCTTCAATGGCGCTGAAATTTATTTCTCATTAGACCTATTCCTGTGTATTTGCTTGTAAGTGACGGGCGATGATGACAGTCAGTCCTGGAACAATCCGATCATGGGCACATGCGCATTCATTCCAGCTAAAATAAGATAATCATTTGACACAATGACAAGACAGGATCGAGCGTCTGTATTCCTATGATTGTGGAATCATGTTAGATTTGCACATGTATACAGCATATTGGTATAGCCAATAATTTTGGACCTCTAATTCACTGGTTTGTTGATTTGAAAATGGACAACGAAGTGAAATGAAGGATGCAGTGCAGACAAAAATTATTTTAGCAATAGTTTTACTGACAGCATGAGAAATGTGCATTCGAACTAGCAGACTGTATTCGAACTGGCTGGACTCTGTCCTTCTTTCAAATGCCTAGTGACTCTATTTTTTTTGATAGATGCTAATTTTTCTCTATTATAAATTTAATTTTTGAGGCTGTGCATCTTAAATGTACAGGACCGCGCTTGGTCGGGTTTGAGCGTCCAGGATTTAGCGGTCGAAACGCGATCGTCTTGACCAAGTTCCTGTTGATGACCTCATTACAAATGGTCATCAAATAATTTGTATGCACATTTTGTAGAATTTTATTTCACGTTTCAGCTTAAGGAACTAATATTATGTCTCTTACACACCTGGTAGATTTAGATAGCGTAATCCCGCTGTGTCAGCTAGATACGGTATTTTGATTGGAAACAGACCTGTCCTCTTATCATTTAAATGGGCAAACTGTTAAATGGGATATTTTCAATATATAAGTGATAAACATAATTTTGAACAGAACGACTTACTCGCCAATTCATTACACATGAGGAGAGGAGAAGCGTTGTTTGTCCTTCTAATAAGTATTTTTAAACTTTTTAGACATTTTAGGATATAAAACTTTTCTTTTAAATCATACCTTGTACCTATTGAAAATTGACTAGTCATTAGCTTGTTTTTTTTTAACTTTGTTACCTTGTCGCACTTTGCTACGTTGAATGGGAAAATAAGAAGTGTAAAGTTCTGATAGTGGAATCGCAAATTAGTCTTCGAAGCACCCATCCGTGTATAGCAACAGGCCTAATGCAGCAAATGGAAGACCTTTGAAAGTGAAATTGCAATAACAAGTGGGCCTAAGCACATCTTAATAATAGTTTTCATGTGGATGAAGGTGATGAATTTTCGTAGGAGCATATTTTTCGTAATAGGCTATGATGACCACGTGTCTTCCAAATAAATGGCAAGAATATGATAACTTTATTCATTTCATGTCGGAAATGATGAATGAATGAATGATTACTTTATTCGATCCACTTGGTAATTCGGTGGAAGCAAACAATTCACAAAATACAGACATATTACACGTACATAATGATATAGATACTCAAACAAGTTACAAATTTGCAATACTTTACAAAAGATTGACTGAAGCGGATCGTTCGTCCAAAACGAGCGACCAAGAGCTAGGCACTCCGAGTATGTCCTGCATGCCGAGTATTAAACAAGCCACTTAGTAAATGCTCGTCATGCTTAACAATAGCACGCATCAATTTTGCACATGTATTTTCGGCAACAGTCAAAAGAGAGGCGAATTGGTGAGGGTTGGCACCAGCAATAAGCAAAGCTCTGCGTTCCACAACTGACAATTTATGTAAGAGGTATTCCGGTGCATTAAACCATACAGGAAACGAATACAATAAAACCGATCTTATCAAGGACGAGTAAAAATCAAGGATGAGTTACTGGGGACGGCCGGCTCTCCTCAAATTTATCAAAATGCAAAGTCGCTTACAAGCCTTTTTACAACGTTATCAAAATGAAGTGTCCATTTCATATTTCTACACAAGGTAGCGCCAAGAAAATGAAGACTATCCACTTCCTCTAACATAATATGACCATCAGGCAGGTAAATATCCGGTAAGGTCATATCCTTCCTTGTGACAATGTTCAGGACTTTACATATGCTGATGTTAATCGGCAAGTTAGCGATATCAATGATTGAATAGTATTGCTAAATTAGCGAGTTATGTAATATAATATCTACTTTTCAGGATTTGAATCATATTTCTGGGGTTAAGTGTGTGGACATGTTATGTTTACAAACCAGTGAGCCACCGATGCTTCAGCTTGTTTTTCTATTCAGTTGCAGTTTCCTGCACACGATGCACCATTCATTGATTATCGACAACATTTGTTTAATCGTGATGATTATTTTGTCATCTCTTGTTCAGTTTCATGACAAAATCGTGTGAAATATAATTATGCATATGAACAACAGACAAAGATTTTTGTAAAGTACTTGTGACATCCAGGATTTCCATTCCTATCATTTGTGTACACAATCTATGGGCAAATCCATTTTATATAACAACATTTGTCAAAAGACGTGCCTTTCGTCTGCAAAATTCTTAGCTCTGAACCGATATTTATGATTTTCTTCATCTTGATCCTTAGGGTCTCCCCTTTTCGGTCATGATAAATTCAAATCAATCCAAATAAGTTCTCTTTATGAAAAATTTATCTCAAAGCAGAAAAGTACGAAAAAAGCCTGTCCCATCATAGGTATTCTATGTTAGGAGGGAGGAAATTTCGTTGTGATTTACCTAAATTATACATGTAAAGTTACATGTATATATCATGTGAAAGTGCACGAACCGTGCTTTCACATAGATTACAATTCAAGATTGCATTTACATTTATTTGGGATTTTTCTTCAATTAGCATTTGTCCCCCCCCAAAAAAAATATTACCTTCTGACCGATGCACATTTCGCAACTTAGAAATTATGTCTTTACTTTCTTAATACGACGAAGTACATCATTTGTGAGTCTAGTTGTTGCATGAAAAGGAAGAAATCAGCTATGGATCATCACAAATGGGCAATTTTGAATTTAAAAAATGACCTGTATTCTTTCGACCAGACTTTTTGATTCAAGTTCAAAATGGTCAGGAGACACCTGATGATATATATTGTAAATACAAAGCGTGTACAAATACTCATTTGGTGTGTTCGCCACTATGATTTTCGAATTGATCGTGAAAAATTGATCATACATGCACATTTTGAAAGAAAACGAAGTTGCAAAATTAAAAAGACAAAAACTGTCCAAATGTTGCTATATAAGTAAGTAAGTAAGAAGCGTATATATTCTTGATAATGAAAATCGAAAACATGGAAGATCTTTACAGAACACGAAAAGTAATGAATAAGTAAATTGGAGGCACAGAATTATATATATACACATAAACTAATCAAAGTTAAGTAACTTGCACACAAATGGGAATAATGATTCAGATCGACGTGCAGTTATTGCAATTATTTAATATAATATATACAATATATTTATTGTATAATAAATACGTACAAATTAATATATATTATATAAATATTTTTATATAATAAGTTTATATATACAATATAAAATGGATTTACCCTTATGAAAATGTGATTGTGTTGTCAACTTGGCATCAACAAAAAAAGTGCATGCTTATGACTGAAAATTAATAATTAGTCTTCTAGTCCGGCAGCCAGTCCGAGTTTCTGCACGGAACGAGGCCGAAAGTGAGACTTTCACGGAATGATGAACATCCTATGCCTACTACGAATCGGCACGTCTGCCGAGTTCTAGTCAGTTCCTCTTCTAGTCAGACTCGATCGAAGGAAAACACATATGAATCCAATAGGACGCAGATTGCAGTTTTTTTACTAAATTGAAATTTTGTATGTTTTCTCTGATTAAACGAAAAGCACGAAGCCTAGAGTCATAATTTTTGACTTAAAATGGCTTCAGATCATTTCCTTTAATGTTCATGCATTCCTGTCTGTGAATTTAAACGCATTCAGATTTGGCGGTCGGCAAACACAAACATATTGAGCAACTTTATCCACATTCAACCACATTCTCACATACATTGCCGATTAGATGCATGATAAAAGCACATGCCCATCATAGGAAATGACCTAAAGACATTCCATGCCAGAAGTTATGACTCTGTACTCTTAGTACTTTTCGTTTTATCAGAGAAAACATACAAAATTTCAATTTAGTCAAAAACTGCAATCTGCGCCCCATTGGATTCATATGTGTATTTCTTTGATCGTGTCTGACAATAAGAGGAACTCACTTTAAACGCGGCAGACGTGCCGATTCGCAGTAGGTTTAGGATGTTCATCATTCCGTGAAAGTCTCACTTTCGGCCTCGTTCCCTGCAGAACCTCGGTCTGGCTGCCGGACTATTCAGAAGTGTATGGTTGATACTTCACTGTGAATCACAAAGTCATATATGAATTGCAATCTGACTACTAAATGGAAGAGCAATTGCCGAACTAAAACTCACAGAGATATTAAAATGCTTATTAACCCTTTCATGCCCATTGTGTCCTTCTGAAGATATTTCGACCCCCAACTTTGGGGACAACATTACGCAATAATTTCTTATCTTCTTCAATCAACATGAAATTACTTCTGTTGACATATGCGACTATTTGGAGCTGACAGAAGAGCAAAGAGTATTCTGACCGTTTCATGCACATTGCGTCCTTGAAATGAGAACGTTTCAATCAACAATAAAACAATTTTATGTAGAATTATATTATCAAAATAATTACTCGAAACATTAAAATATTGATTTGCAGAACACAACTATAAAAGCAGAAAAATGTGTTTGATATAGTATTTGTTTTAACTCTTTAATTATTCCAAACAAATAGAAGTAGTTTCATTTGATTTCAATGATTAAGATGCTAAAATGCAGCGTTTGCACATTCTCTGAGTGGACATGTCATGACAACCTGAAATATGTGAATTGTCATTTCACAATATATTCATATCCGCAAACGGTCTAGTACAAATTCAATAACAATCATAACTTTTTCAAAGACAAATGACATATGAGTTCGGTACGCAAGCTAAATTTTTAGTGATGATCACTAATTATGCTATTAACACCTGACTGCTTCATAATTAATTTAATTATTATGCCTTAAGAATCGGAAAATTACAAATGTGTATAGTAATTTAATTATTATTCCGTTAGGATGTTATTCGGTTACACTATGTATGTGCCAAAAATGGACATGCATGTAATCATCCGCTGTTTCGCGGAAGTAGAAATGAGCTTAGAATTTTTTTAGTCATGGGCTATGCAGGGAACCCTAGTTATCTGCGCTGCGCTGAAAAGTAACCAGGCTACCCTGGCTATGCAGTGCAACAACTGCAACAATAAACAAATTACTGTGTGTGACACAAAAATACTGCCTTTGTTTTGACGTCATCTATTTTTGACTAGAATGAAACACTGATTTTGTAAGAAAAAATAAAATATTGGAAAAATATAATATGTAGCAAAGGTGTCCTTCAACTTACTCCCAATTTAAGTACACCTGTAGATTCAATTCCAAGAAAGAACCCGCAGTTTTTATATGGGATGCGGAGTCCCATCATTTTGATAGGACTCCGACTCCGGGGGTTGATAGGACTCCGGGTTTTGATAGGACTACGACGAGTATATAAAGCCTAGTTTTTTGAAAAAACCGTCAACCTATGTTTTTCATACCACATCTCACTTACTTTCGTATGTGATGGATATGTAGCGATGCGAACTATTCTATCTATGATTAGCAGTTTTAAACTGAAGTACAAGTTGCTGGTATGTTTTATATGCGAGACCCGATGCAAATTCATCCTTATTCGTATGCCTCTGGTATGCATTTCGTATGTGCAGCTTTAAGTCACATAGAAAAAAATATATGTATTACATTCTACTGTCAAATAACTTTTTCAGTAATACCAGTCGTGAATATCTTTTGTTTGATAGAGTGATATTTAACTAGGTTAGATTTATTGTGAATTTTATGTACCACGAATTTGTGCTGGTATGGCTTTAGTATGTAAAGCAGACTACATTTGAAATAACATACGAAAAGCATACAAATATATACCAAGAGAATACAGAAATATAACAAAAAATATTTTGGTATTGAGCGATTTACAGTGTACTACTGCCTTTTAAAGTTGGTAGCCCGCTATCCCAACTTAATTGCCCATCACTGCCCTAAATTATGGAATTGGATTCTTCTAATTTGAAAGATAAGCACAGCGATGCAACATTGATTTTATTGCTTTGTTCACATTAATCTAGTAAACACATGCAGTTTACATAATGCACATCTGTAAGCCTTCGTTGTACTGAGCTTCTACTTCCTACACATTAACCTCATTGTCAATGATTGCATGTAGGTTATGTCAGGCACGGAATCACTCTGAGATAGTTTTTAAAGAGATGGGTTTATCTTGCTGACACATTGTATTGGTACATATAGCAGCTGGCGTATTTGCATTCATGAAGAAGTTCAAATTGAAAGCTTGATTCATTCATGTTATCCCATGTTGTGGAATGATATGATATGTACATGTCGCTCCTATGGCAAGTAACACGTAGTTAATGCTATTACCTTCTAGCGAGCTTTTTGCATTCGTCTAAGTCGAATATATCAGGAATAGAAAGAAACAAACACTGAAGAGTTTTCACTTGTTAAAAGAATCATCCCATTCCAATCAAATGATTAGTTGCTGATACAGATGACGCTTTTGAGTCTCTCAGCAATAGCTCTGAACTTAGTTATCTTAATGGACACATCAAAGTTGCTGATATCGACTCGAGAAGTTTTGCAATTAGCAGTCAGTTGTGCGTAAAATGTTTCTTTGAAGTTAAAATGAGGGCAAAAACTTGATGATGGACATGCGTGAGAGCTTGTAAACTATTTTTGTACTTGCTGACGTCGTTCGATGAAGTGAATTATTCAAGGACTAAATATGAATTAAGTGGAATGTGTTTGATAAAAATTAGTCTGATGAGAAAGCAAGATAGTGCCAAATTGGACGGAAGTGTTCGTGAAAACAGGCTAATGAACATGCAAGTGTCATGTGAATTATGCGAAAGGCAGTCTTGGAACAAATTACATATTTCATAGGCCCGAATACAAATCTTTCATTTTCACTTTGTAATTCCAAAATACTTAATGCGTAGCTATTTTTCAGAATGTGAAAATATTCGGAAACCGGTACATGTAGCCTTTGTGTATGTTCAGAAGAATTTGAATGCATTGTTGAGGTTGCCATTATGCCGAGTCAGAAGACGGTCTTGTCTGCATGAAGTCAATGTATTGTGAACAAAAAAAATTCCACACCACACCACGTACATTAGAGAACAGATCAGTAAACTAATATCGGAAAATGCGTAGCTTGCAACTTGTACAATGTAAGTCAATAGTAAACATTAAATTTCTTTGTTCGATAACATTAGAACCAACACCGAAACAGAAAAATAAAGTAATGACATGAAATGCTACTGTAATTAAATGAAAGTAATGTGATAACTATGAAATAAAATGTACAGTAAAGAAAAACTTTCAATGAAACTTAAGATTGTTAATTACAGAAATATCAACATACACCCTCAATCTTGAGTTCTTTAATGATTCGAAAAAGCTTTGAGTAACTGACAGCTTTTGTGAAAAAATCTGCAATGTTATCATCACTGCAAACGTAAGAAAAAGTTATATCACTTTGACTGCGAATAAAATGGTACATTATGTCAACATGCTTAGAACGTTTATGAGGTTTACCTGAATCAGTTAGCAATTTTAATGCACCTTGATTGTCACAGTAGATATTCGTAGGTTCAAGTACAGATTGTTTCATAAAAAATGGATCACCCTTAAACATCGCCTTAACTTCAACTTTGTCTAACTCCGCCAAACTTGAACGAATTTCTCTGAAATTTGGAAGATATGTCAGTTGTGCTTACTAATATCATTGTTGGAAATTTCAAGCATGAATATTGAGTTGTTTTCCTGTTATAGATAAAAAAGTAGTAGATAATTTGATCTTCATTTAGCAATGTTACACAAAATCATACCTCACTCTTATAAAATTACATTTGTTTCCTTTGTTATGTAATATGTTGTTCTACAAGCCAAAAGCTATCAAGCAAAACAAAAATAAAGAAAATCGGTCAATCAGAGCCAGTATAGCACCATTTTTCATCAACAATAATGTAACTGCCACATGTGATTAACTGAACTTCATGTTCCATAGCTTCCTGACTTCGTTGCGGTGGTGTTGGCAGCACTCCTGATTGCTTTCAGCTAGAAATCTATCTCTTACCGGTTGAAAACAATACAAAGCACAAATGAACAATAACGAGATCGCATTCACAAAAGGCAAAGTGTCAGCCTTGCTAGAACTAGGGTTTTCTTTGCGAGCTACAAGCAAGCGACTAAATGTCCCTTACACAAATGTGCATCGATGGCATAATGATGATTTTCGACTCTGTCGCAAAGAGGGCTCTGGCCGTCCACGCAAAACATCCAAACGTAGAGACCGCCTAATTTTGAGATTTGTTAAAGTTGATCCAAGTCTCTCGTTGACTGAGATGGTTGCACTAGACTCGTCTATTTCTAAGTCCACTATTCGTAGAAGACTTATTGAGTCGACTCTACTGATTTGGGCTGGCATTTGGACCAATGGCCGCTCTGAACTTCACATACAGCAAGGAACCATGAATTCTGAACGCTATGTGAATGTTTAACGAATGAACATTGGCCAAATGACAGATCAACTTGGTGATCCATCGACTTGGTTATTTATGGATGATAATGCTACGTGTCACAGGAGTAGTAGAGTCAACTTATGCAAGTCTCAATTAAGGCTTAGGACATTATCTTGGCCAGCTCGTTCTCCTGATCTGAATCCCATAGAAAATGTATGGAGTATTCTAAAACGAAACGTTCGTCGTTCACTGCTACCTACAAATGGCGTATCACAACTTACGTCACTGTTAAAAAGAGAGTGGAGAAAGTTAGATCAGTCAAAAATCAACGATATCATCGAATCAATGCCTAGACGAATTGGTTATGTCATTGGCAATAAGGGTAGGGCCACAAAATATTAGCTTCTTAAGAACCGTTACTGTATCATATCTTATCAGATTATATAAGGACATTTAAATATATTAGGGACATGAAATAACATGAAAAATGCTTTCTGTATCATACTATGTTTTATTTAGTCAAATTTTGGGATGATCCACTTTTTATGAAACGGACTGTAGATCAAGTCCCAATGACTCGCACAGCTGTCGAAGATACAACGCCTCCTTGGTAGATTCGGATAACGGCATGTACTCAGCTTCGCAGGAAGACAGCGCCACCGAGGATTGCTTTCTCGTATTCCAGCTAATTGGTGAATTTCCGAAAAAAAAGATGTAGCCGGTCGTAGATTTTCTATCATCGAGATCATTTCCCCAATCCGAGTCGCTGTAGCCCATCAGTTTATTGTTTGATGGATTGAAAGTTAGACTGTATTGCTTTGTTCCTTGTAAGTAGCGAAAAACTTTTCAATGCAGCTAAATGTTGAATCCCCGGCCGCTCAAGAAACGAGATAATTTTGATATCACCCAGCAAATATCAGGTCGTGTGGCAATCAAGTATATCAAACTGCCAACTGCTTGCCGGAAATTGATGTTCTGTTGAAGATAATGCTCATGATCTTCGGGAGTAGCCGCTCTCAGTTTGATACCAGTTTCAGCAGGTGTCTTGACAGGATTGCATTCGGACATTTTAAAACGTTGCAAAATTGAGTTGATATACCTTTCTTGACTCATATGATAGGTACCATCAGGAGAACGATTGAAGTCAATTCCTAAAAACTATTTCAGCTCGCCCCGATCATTTGAACATGCGATTAGAATGTCATCAACCCAAAACAGAATTACCATTTCGTATTGGCCCGCCTTTGAGTAGACACATGGATCCACAGAGTTCATAACGAAACCTTCAGATTGTAGAAATTTCTTTAAAGTGTTGTACCAATTCCTGCCGCTCTGCTTCAGCCCGTAAATGGATTTATTGAGTTTGCATACCAAGATTTCACCATCTTCGCCAACTTTCTCGAAACCCTTTGGCTGTCTGATAAAAATTTCTCTTTCGATAGGAGCGTTCAAGTATGCGCCTTTGACATCCATCTGATGAATAACCAAATTTTCGTTGGCTGCTTTCTGTAGGAGAATTCGGATTGTAGTAAATCGAGTTGTTGGACTGTATGTTTCCTTGTAATCCATTCCGTAACATTGAGTGAAACCTCTAGCCACATATCTCGCTTTGTAGACCGCTGAATTCTTTGTTTGACCTTGTTTAAATGTAAATACCCACTTTCCATCGATTATATTCTTATCAAGAGGTTCCGGCACGAGATCCCACGTATCATTGAATTCCAGAGTTTTCATTTCAGCATTCATGGCCAACTTCCATTCGTCGCTATCTTCGGATACCAAGGCTTCCTCGTAGGTAGACGGCAGATTGGTAACCACAGAGTACGCATGATCAATCGACGTAAAACAGTCATATCTGAGATATTCTGGAGGTTTTCTCTCTCGAGTAGGATATCTTCTCTCAACGTCAGAGTTTCTTTGCTTGGAGTCATCAGATTCTGTCGCAGTCGGTATATTGTCTTGCTTTGTTGGTGGCTCATAGATTTGAATATTTCTTGAGGATATAATTTGACCATTCGATTTCAGGACAAATGATGCGTGGCTAATTGGATTGATACCCAGGTAGATTCCTGCTTCGCCGTGATTCTGAAGCTTGCCCTTTGGATTATTTGATGAGGACAGTACACAGAGAGCCGAAAGGATGAAGATAACGTAAGTCTGGTTTTGTACCTGTAAATAGTTCGAAGACTGTAGAACCAGTTCTTCGCTGGAAACTTCTGTTTCGAAAATATTGCGCGTGACGTACCGCATAAGGCCATAAATACTTTGGAATTGAAGCGTCAGATATTAGACAGCGGGCACTTTCCATTAGACTTCTCCACATGCGCTCTGATTTACCGTTCTGACATGGAGAATACGGTGCTGTTGTCGTATGCTTTATTCGATTATCCAGTAGTATTTGCCGAAATGTACTGTTCAAATATTCACCACCATTGTCGCTGTGAATTTCTCGAATTTCATTTGGAGAACCAATTTCACGTACATCCGCAAGAAACACTTTCAACGCCTGTGCCGCTTCATCCTTCGATTTGATGAAGTATACGAATACCATGCTCGTAAATTCGTCCACGAAGTTGATAACGTATTTGTAACCTTCTTTAGAAGCAGGTTCGATCGGACCGCAGACATCAGTACGTATTCTTTGCAGAGGCTCTGTTGCGGGTAGTATTCGAGGATCTTCAAGCTTTGGAGTTCGAGACTGTTTATTTAACAGGCAAGTCTTGCACTTTTGTGGAGTTTCAGCGCCACATATTTCCATTCCAGTCGTTACACCTTGCATTTTGACCAAATCTTGACAATTCATATGCCCGAGAGTCTTATGCCATTCTTCCAGCGTTCTTGTGATTTTTGCAATGGAGCCACTCGTTTGAAGATAATACAGCTGCCCTCTTCTCCGGATCGGAAAAATTGTATTGCCACTTTTCATCACACAATCGTCTTTGCTGAAGGATACAACTGCTCCTGAATCGGTTGCTGCTCGAACTGAGAAAAGACTGGTCGGGAACGTTGGTGCCAATAAAGCATTCTTGAGAATCACCACTTGCGTTTCGCCATTTGAATTTACTATTTCGAATTCGGCATCACCACGAGCTACCGCCATTTTATTGCTACAGTGACCGTCCGCCAGACCAAGGACATGATTATCAGCATCGAAGGTTGAGTCAAATGAAACAAATTTCTTCTCTGAATTGACGATGTGAGACGTAGCACCACAATCAACCATCAGGCAGTTCGTATGAATTAGTGAGTTGATAACCGATTGAGCTTGAAAACTGAACGTTGAGGAAACACGTTGTGCTGACTTCTCTTCCTTAACACCTTTCTTCTTGTTGAAGCAAACCTTCTCAAGATGACCGCGCTTGTCACAGTAATTGCAATGAAGTCTGTATTTCTTTTTGCATTGCTTCGATAAATGGCCCACTTCTCCGCATGAATGGCATCGACTTTTGAAACGACTCTGATTGCCCTTGACATTCATCACCGCATGTTGGACAGGCCGTGTACATTCAGTGATTGCGTAATTTCGGAGAGCTGCTTTGAATTCTGCCAGAGATCTTGGTTTGTCTAGATGCGCTTGAACGACCACAAATGGTTTATAGTCAACCGATAGACCTTTTAACATCATTGCAACAACCAGATTGTCTGAGATGTTTTCGCCTGCCGTATTCAACCCAGATGCAGCACGTTCAGTTCTGATGATGTAATCAGTCACATCCTCGTCTTGACCCATTCGCAGTGTTGTCAGCTCCTCATAAAGAGTCAGGACTCTGGGTTTGTCAGTACTTGCGTAATAGCTGCGTAGGACTTGTAATGCCTTGCGACCGTCATTGTTGGCATCAGTGATAACCATGTGTACAGACCTCTCGTCCAGCCTTTGTACCAATTGAGCGAAAGCATGTCTGTTCTTTACGTCAAAATCACTATCTTCCGTGACACCAGCCGGTAATAGTCCGGCAGCCAGAACGAGTTTCTGCAGGGAACGAGGCCGAAAGTGAGACTTTCACAGAATGATGTACTCCCTATGCCTACTACGAATCGGCACGTCTGCCGAGTTCTAGTGAGTTCCTCTTCTTGTCAAACAAGATCAAAGAAAAACACATGTAAATCCAATGGGACGCAGATTGCAGTTTTTGGCTAAAATGAAATTTTGTATGTTTTCTCTGATTAAACGAAAAGTACTAAGCCCAGAGTCATAATTTTTGGCATGGAATATCTTCAGGTCATTTCCTTTCATGTTCATGCATCCCTGTCTCTAAAGCTAAACACATTTATATTTGGCGAGCCTCTAAATGTCGGCAAACAGAAACATTTTGAGCTACTTTATCCACATTCAACCACATTCTTGCATACATCGCCGATATAATGCATAATAAAAGCACCTGCACATCATAGAAAATGACCTGAAGACATTCCATGCCAAAAATCATGACTCTAGACTTAGTACTTTTCGTTTAATCAGAGAAAACATACAAAATCTCATTTTAGCCAAAACTGCAATCTGCGTCCCATTGGATTTACATGTGTTTTTCTTTGATCCTGTCTGACAAGAAGAGGAACTCACTAGAACTCGGCAGACGTGCCGATTCGTAGTAGGCATGGGGTGTACATTATTCTGTGAAAGTCTCACCTTCGGCCTCGTTCCCTGCAGAAACTTGTTCTGGCTGCCGGACTATAAAGGGAGTATAGCTTTCTGGAGTCCAGGGTCTAGCGTGTAAAGGTAATTGAGGAATTTAGTCTCCCAAAGAGTGTACGACTCAACAAAGCCATTGAATTGGATATGTCGCCAGCCTGCATCACTGGGCCCATAACCTAATGTTGAGGTTGCCATTATGCCGAGTCAGAAGACGGTCTTGTCTGCATGAAGTCAATGTATTGTGAACAAAAAAAATTCCACACCACACCACGTACATTAGAGAACAGATCAGTAAACTAATATCGGAAAATGCGTAGCTTGCAACTTGTACAATGTAAGTCAATAGTAAACATTAAATTTCTTTGTTCGATAACATTAGAACCAACACCGAAACAGAAAAATAAAGTAATGACATGAAATGCTACTGTAATTAAATGAAATTAATGTGATAACTATGAAAGAAAATGTACAGTAAAGAAAAACTTTCAATGAAACTTAAGATTGTTAATTACAGAAATATCAACATGCATCAGTGTATTAATTATCTAAGTGAGTGTCCTATGAGGCAACATTCTCATATTAACCCATTAATGACGAGCGTATCATTAAAAAATTAGAGTTACTTACAGACTTATTAGAGTTTTACTCATTTGGGTGCCCTGGTGCGTTGTCCAAAAAATTGCGGGTCGATATGGTTGGTAAAAACAGAGTGTGTTGGTAGTACAGCCACAAGATGAATACCATCACGTTCTTATAATTAAAGATTTTGGTTGTTAAATTTCAGTTATTACTCAGTTTTCAACTCAATCTCACTCTCCATCCTCCTCTCACAACACAGACAAGTTTGGGCTTCGTGGATACCACACTTCGTCCAGCGAGATATTCTAGTATCTTTATGCAGTGACTGATTCTGCTGCTTCTTCCATCACCTTGGTATAACTTATCCCATCATGAGGTGAGACCTTAGACAACTCCTCGAAATAGACAACATCGGCTTGTCGTCAATCAAGTGAGGAATTGTGCGAAACACAGAGATAAATTACTTGTCTGCGTGTTTGAGTCTGGAGATGATCTTCTTCAGTAATGATGGTCACTACCAGAACACGCTTCGAGCGACAAGAGGTTCAGATTTCCTTTGATCGCAATGCAAATTTAAGCCTGAATTCTGGCGAACCAGAAAATTGACACCACATAAGCGCACATAGTTAGTAAATTTAGATCATGAGTAGAACGGTGTGTGAATAATATTTCCATTTGACGAATTCATCACGGAGGACAATTGGGTTAAAGATGCGTACTTTTCCGTTGACAGGCCAGCCTGCAACCTGACCATTGAGGTTCATGTGCTCACTGACACGAGCTGCTTCTACAATGCCCGCGCTTGGCCAATCTCACAAGTCAAAGAGAGACGATTCTCTATGTCAATCTCTATCGCTTGCTTCCATTGCATACAATGGCTGAGATAGGAGTATGTCCTCTCTCAACTAACGCACATGCAAATGAATCCATTTATGTGGTGCGTCGTCTATGTCTGCGGTATATAAAATGTTTGTGTCGGCTGACACTATTATAGAGATGGAGCATTGTCTCCGCGGATACAAAAATTGAATTAAGTTCTGTGAGCGAAACGACGCACATATCATTGTAAATCACTCAATACCAATCACATACGAAGGATGCACACCAAAATATTTTTTGGTATATTTCTGCATTCTCTTGGTATATATTTGTATGCTTTTCGCATGTTATTTAAAATATGGCATGCTTTACATACTAAAGCCATACCAGCACAATGTTAAAATAAAGCATAAATCATGTCCAAAGTATGTTGATTTAAGGCCTTTTGTGAATAAAGATCATATCAATGTTACTACTGTTTCGCAAGTAGTGAGATAATGACATTCAAGAGTCATACTTTCAATACTGATTTTCGATTTTAATACACGTAAGTCTAAGGCATTTCTTAACTAATCAATAAATATTCAACCATCAACAATAATGCATTATGTAATTTTGAAATTAATCATATTATCAATCCGAAATAAAAACACATTACATTGAACGCAAACATAGTTATGTTTGAGATATATAAGTCAACATGATTGTGCGATTGATATTCCTTGAACGAATTGATAATTAACAACTTGGTTCATAAAATAGAGCTAACTAAATATCTTGGTAATGTGCAGACAAAGACATGACTTTAGACGAAATAGCTTCAATTACTGTTCCTATATGTTTACCACGTTAATGATTCAGCAAGTCAGAATTCAAATGTGCCTATTTGTAATTTTTCGACATGTGTTTACAAACGCATTGGACGCACCCATAATCACATGATTTTGCGGCTATTCTTATATCGGAGCATTTTCTGGATTCTGGCTCAATACTGGTTATAGCAATCTGCTTTCTAATCTAAGCATGGACGTCCGAAATGTTCTATGGAATACATCGAAAAATACAGTAAGTAAGTAAGATAGCGTATATTTTTCATTAAATTGATAATCTAAGGCTTTGCAAATAGTGAGCAAATCATCAGTTAAGAAAAATACAAAAATTTATTGTTCAATAGCATTGATGTCCACGGGAAGAAAGAATGAAGTCTGCGAAGTGTGCGCACATTAGATAGTCTTAGATGACCTGAATGTTGCAATCGCGGTGGATCCAATTCGTGTAAAGAATGATTGTGACACGCATATTTCATATTTCTGAAGAAAAGAGATTCCATGAATTTCACGTCCCTTGAAAGGTTCGGAAACTCGGTACAACTCCAGTTCTTTCCACATATCATCTTGTTACACCTACGTTGAAATGCGTCCAGTCTGTCTTCAACATTTCTTGACAGCCAAACAAACAAGGGGCTGATAGTACAGATAACACAATGACCTTATACACCTCAATAACTTGCTCATATGGTTGCAGTTCTTTCAATTTAAGCATAAGAAATTTACAAATCTAAATATAATTAATCGTGGGGAAAAGCAGCTGTTTAGAAAACCGCCCCATAGACTTTCTGGTACTTCAGCAATTATTGCTTAAATTCTCATACTTTAGGAAAAGATATAAGAGATAATTTGCGGAGTTAATGAGGAAAATAGAAATGGAAAAGTTTTTGTATTGAAAAATTACAATCTAAGATAAAAGTTTTTGAGAAAAGTACTTTCAATCAATTGAAGCAGGAAAGGGGATAAAAACAGATTCCGCTCTCTGCTAACCTCTAAAAGGTGAAAACATGGAAAATAACTCTAATGTCATTTCCAAAAATTTGTATTAACTTTCTTTTGAGAAATGAATGGATGAGTGCATCGGAAAGGCGGAACAAAGGGATCCGTCTCTGTGATTATCGTGTCGCGTCATGTGCATTATTAGACCTAATGGTAATGCTTGCGAAGTACACATGGGGATAATACAAGACATAGACTAGAAAGCTTGCTCGGGAATAAGTAATTAACTCGTACTCAGATAACCTGAAAGTGTAACAGCCACGCGGAGCAAAGTTGTCGTCGGTGACTCCGAATTTTCCATCTGTCTTCGTAACATCATTCTTGCGGTTGGTTTCATCCGAGTGTATAATATCTATGCAGCAATTACGGCATAAGAATGAAATAATTGACTGGTATTGGAAGATGTTTTGTTAAGTTTCAAGTTTATTAATAGGAGAAACAACAACTGAAGCATTTTCCTGAAGTTGAGGAGACAGCTGTATCAATTTAGAAATATGAAGAATAAAAAATACTGACAGAAGTTGGGACTGTAATAGCGGGAATCAATGACAGCTGGTGCATTAAAGTCAATAAACTTGAGACATACAATTCTATGAAAGTACCGACTATGATCTACAGGAGAGTAGTGTTTACATTAGTTCATACTGAAAACCAAAGCTTCATCAACCACGGAAGCATTTTAACACAGAGGGCTCTGAAGTCACTTTGATTCCCAAAAGCGATGCATCGTATTTTAAATTGTGGGGGGGGCGAAGTGAGATCAACAAGCTGCATGTATGTGCAGTATATGTTATACGAGCATTTATGTCAAGCATTGATGGAAGCGGTCATGCGATTAGAATGCTGTGAAAGCATTCTTTCTAAGATGCTCTATTGCGCAATATCTATTATATTTTAGAAAACATTTCATATAACAAGGGCTTGCGAGTTTCAGCAGGGAACGAGGCAGAAAGTAAACTTTCACACAATGATGTACACCCTAAGCCTACTACGAATCGGAACGTCTGCCGAGTTCTAGTGAGTTCATCTTCTTGTCAGACAAGATCAAAGAAAAACACATTTGAATCCAATGGGACGCAGATTGCAGTTTTTGACTAAAATGAAATTTTTCATGTTCTCTCTGATTAAACGGAAAGTACGAAGCCCAGAGTCATAATTTTTGACTTGGTTACTTCCTTTCATTTTCATGCATCCCTGTCTGTGAATTTAAACACATTCAGACTTGGCGAGCCTCTTAATGTCGGCAAACACAAACATTTTGAGCAGCTTTATCCACATTCAACCAAATTCTCACATACATTCCCGATTAGATGCATGATAAAAGCACAAGCACATCATAGGAAATGACCTGAAGACATTCCATGTCAAAAATTATGTCTGACAATAAGAGGAACTCACTAGAACTCAGCAGATTCATCTGCCGATTCGTAGTATGCAGAAGATGTGCATCATTCTGTGAAAGTCTCACTTTCGGCCTCGTTCACTGCAGAAACTCGTGGTGGCTGCCGGACTATCTTCTTCCAAGAAGAATGTATCGGCATCAATAATTCATGCCAAGGCCTGTGTTGCAGCAATTTTCAAATTTCATTTCTATGTGAGAAACACGTCCAGCACTCGAAAAAAGGAGGAAAATGGACGATGAATCGTGGAGTCAGTGAGAAAGTAAATTGCTTCTCGACACTGAGTCCGTTATCAAAACATCGTCAAAGAAGAAAATAGCTTTCTAATTCACATCTGATTCATTGCTAATTCACTATCATATGGACAAGGTTTTCATAATTCAGTGTTCTAATTCAGTCTTCTAAAAACTGCTACATGCACCTATATTTGAACGGCTTCTGCAACGTCATAATCACTAATAATATCATCGGCCATCCTATGTTAATGATAATTTGACCGCAAAAGTGCTTAAAATTAAGCACTGTTTTGCCAAATGCAAGTCAAAATGTGAGAAGACCTTCAAGGCAACTGTTTTAAGCCAGGTAATGTGACACATGATATATAAAGTTGTAATCATGTCAATATCAGCTTTATAGCTCCACTTGTCACGGTAAACTATTCATTGGAACAAAAGCCAAATTTTTCTTCTAATGCAGAAAACACTTAAATCAATATATTTTGCAAACTAATGCTCCAAAGGTGATGATATATCACAGAAATGTAGCTGAGGTGATCCTCCTCATGATGAAATTTAAAAGATGTCAATACTTTCAGTCGCTACACGTTGACATGAGGACAAAGATCAACTGAAAAGTGCTTAATTTTAAGCACTCTTTAATTAAAAGCATTCCTGTTATCAACGTGGAAGTTCTGCTTGCAATCCGTTTTGAATATATATACTTAGATATTCATAGGCATTTCAAGCTTTTCTTTCAAAAGTGGCAGTCCCAAAACATCTGCAAAGCGATGTTCTCCATGACTACACTGTAAGTAGCGCTACTTTGAAATGAGATTACTAAAAACGTTTTCAAAGGATATGTAAAACTTCACCGCTGCTGCTCAAATATTCAGTAAGTAGTGTTTGCATTTATAGACTTGTGCTTGCTTAAAACGCACTTAAGCTCGTTGCGCTTCATGGAAGGTGATCATTCCTGTACAAAATCTTTGCAGAAGTAAAATTCAGATCTTCTTAAAAAATGCTTTACCAAAATGGTTCTGACATTGGTAAAAGTTTGAAAATGTATTTATAGTAAAGATGCCGTGAAAGTGGATATCAGTTAGTGTTTTTTTCCAAGAACACCACGCAGCACAAATGCGACTGGGCTCCCAGCAAGCATGGGATTAAGAGATGCATCCATAGTGATACGAGTATATTGACAACATTGATTTTATTCCAGTTGTGCATTTCCGGCCCAACGCGCAAACAAAACAATTTTTGGTGTTCCCTGCGGTAATGAACTGATGAGTCAGAAGCTTCTTCTTCTTCGTGCAGTCATGCATAAAATTTAGAAATTATGCGAATTTATCATGATTATCTTGATAGCGAAATTATGTGTTCATTACCCACCACGTGCACAATTGTGGGAAGTAATTTGTGAAGAACATGATGGACGTTTTGGAAAACTTTCCATAACATTTCGACATCTTCCTCTTCAATTTTTTTAAGAAATCATCACGTTTGCAGGAACCAAGGCAGCTACTGCTGTTCATAAACTTGACGAGACGGGTCTTCTCTGTCTCAAATATGAAGCCCCACCAGCTCTGGATCGGGTAGAGTGTCCGATTGAATATGAAAGCGTTTAGGAATTGATCTGGCATCCACGCTACTGATGTTCAAGTCTGAGTTTCACTGATTTCAAAAGTGCATCTTCAGTCACTAACAGAAAGCTATACACCTAAATAAGTTAGATATACAGTACTTTTGAGGGATGGAAATTATTTATTTTAATAATTGTGTTTATTTAACAAGCTATTTCTGCGTAAGTGGTCCAAAGCAGAGTAGACGATTAATATCCTTTCATATTTCCTTTTTATATATATGTCAAGAAACACTTATACTCAGTGCAAATATTAACAATTAACATGAAACTATGTGTAAACAAAAGTATTTGTTTATTAAGTTTTGTTGAGTCATTTAGAAAATTCACAAAGGTCAACTCACTCCTCCCAGTAGAGCTCGACAGTCTACCCGAATTTAAATCTAGAAAATTGATTTGAAAAGCGCTTAAGCTGCTACTTATTTCCTGCCAAAATCGTTTATCTGGATCATACTTATATTTCTTACAGTCTTACCTTAAATTTGTCAGATAAAATGAATTTCATGATTATGAATTATACATCGTACAAAAAAGATCGTCGCATCTTAGCTGAATACTTTCAAATGATACCTTTAAAAGTGCTTTAACGATGACAAATTTCCATGAAATAATTTACATAATTTACTCAAAATTTAAATTGGGCGGCACATCGTGAATATTGACAAGTAAGATACTAGTGCGAATGTCAGTAACAAATGCAAAATACTCCAAAAGCGAAGTGGCTTTAAGTCACAGCGGTTTTTGTCACTTTCTTGAAGATATTAATGCAGATACATGATTCAATTGTCAATTCTCCAGTGCTTTTGTCGTGAATTTTGATGCCTGATAAGTTAGAATTTGCAGATTAGTGGTGCATTTATAAAGTCCAACATATCAAGTCAGACTTTTGAGTGGCATTCGTTGTCTGTCAATTAATTTTCATGGAGTTATAAAATTACTTTTTTTGAACTCGCATTAGCACGAATACAGGTTCGATGACTGTTAATACGGCATGTCATTTCAGAATTGAAGGACATTTCGATGCGATGAAGGATATCATTAGAAAGTTTGCATTATACTAAGGAAAGTGTTCATTCCACGAATTCAGCGCGGCAGCTTCAAGCTTGTGGAAGTACCCGAAAGCATTACGAAGTGCATATCCGTGAAATTTGAGGCAATATTCACAAATATTCAGCACTATTGAATGCGTTAATTAACTTTATGGTTATTAATAAATCCAAACCGAATCAAAAATTTCTGAATTATGACAAATTTTGGATTTATAATATAATGAAATATGTTGAAGATGCGACATTCGATCGCAAACAGTCGCACCGGCATACCACTTTGTTGAACTACATTTAGGCGTGTATGCTTTTGATAACAAGCAATTCTCATTATGAACATTTGATTCCTTAAAATATTTTTTCTCTGTCGTTGAAAGAATCAATCAGTTTTCAGATATTTGAATGAGTAGAAGGTGCCACGTTTATTTAAGCGAAGAAGGAAGGTAAAGAGGTGAAGACAATTTAGTTTTAAGTATTTTCTCACCAATCTCAAATAATTGACATCCCATATAGGAATCGTACACTTGCGTCATGGAATGTTGGTGGCCGTTCGCACATTCACAGATCAAGTGTGTTCATTCCTGTCTATCAATATACCGCAGGAAATAAATTAAATGATTTTCAGCAAATGCGTCAAAAATATTTCCGATGAGAGCGTGGACTAACAGACGCAGTTTGTAATTAGTTCAACTAAAAAGAGGACGCAGGCGTTGTTGTATCAAGACATTAATGATACAAAAATAATAGCAATCAAAATCCTGTTTTAATGATGTTTGAATAGCAATTTGAACGATATTCGTTATTAATGTATTTTATGTCGTCCTCGCCAATGTGGAAAATGCATAGCTTTTATCATCAGTCAAACTGCGGAAGAATAATTCATCAAAGCTTCATAACTTTTTGTGCTGCCTTAAAGTTAATAGATGGCAAGCACTTATTGAGACAACTGTTTTAAAATGGAAGGAAAAATGACTAGAGTGGAGAAACGTATATTTGGGAGTCACAGAATTCAAAACTGGTCCATCATGATAAAACTGCTGACAATAATGTAAAGAATATACATAACATTTTGTATAGGCACATGCAAATCATTTAAGTAAATCGGCATGAATATCTTAGACTGGGTTTTTTGTTTGCGCTGAGTTTTTGCAATTTCAATTACAAATCGGCAATTGAAGTTCACACATATTATTGTAGTAATACGTGTGTGAAGTTACCGGAACCATTAAGCCGTACCATTCTCATTGTAGAACCCTTCTATTCAAAATTCCTTCTGATTTATCAATTCCAGTCGCCTAATTACGAATCTCACAAATTCCAGAATTTCTTTGTTGTTTCAGGGGTATTAAATGTAGATTATAAGAGAGGTTGCGCTGTAGAGTTGGGGCTATTTCACTGATATTTTATTGGGGCTTATTCTCACTGACAGGTGCGGTATATAAATGCAAATGATATATCCTTCTGTAAATAAAATCGTTTTTATTTACAGAATTAATCAAAATTGGAAGCATAGAGAAAATATCTGAAACCATAAAATTAGGCTATTTCACGATAAATCAACAATTAATTAATTAAGCTCAAGATCAAACTGATATGCAAAAATATCTGCATATTGCAAGACTCGAACCAACGTTCATCAAGACTATCTAGACAGAACGGTTGATTCTTTTACGCATCCGGGCCCCACCCAAGACATGCACGTAAACTAGGAGTGCCGTAGCCTTCACACAGCAGCAACTCTTGCCAGGTTCGGGCTATTAGCCTCTAGTAAGAGCGGTAGCACCTCCCGAGGCAGACAGACTTGACTTGTAATGGTCAGTTTTTCTGGCAGGTGCCTAACTGGTAATTCAATTAAATCACGGCACGGTTGAAAAATTCAGAGAATCCAGGAAGCGGAAGAAAACGAAGTTAAAACAACTACCCTAGTGGAAAATCGTGTAATTGATTAGGTTACATGAAGTGCAAATATATTAATACTTAAAACATAGAGATACATACCCTAGTACAGAGTACGATGCGTAATACTTACAACGGCTAGTCGACCCAACTTTTAAAGGGAAATAAATCAGAACTTACAATTTTTACTTATATCTATGAACTAAAGATCAGAGCTCAGCATGAAACATGACGAGACACTAACCAAAAATTATAAATGATGAAAATCAATAAACATAAGAAACCAAAGTAAGACCGCTATGCACGGAGTCATCAGGGAGAAATCATGTTGCTGCGTAAAGCAAGGTTTCGGTCCCTAAAGTCAGATAAGAAGAATTGCACGTCAGAAGATCATGAGTCAGAGTATAATGTGTGTATATAATATTAAAATAATCATTATAATAAGCGAATTCAACAGTTATGAGCACTATGCTCTGTGCATCGATGGAATGAAAAAATGAATACATGAAGATGACATCTGTACATCATATCATCAGTCTCGTGAGGAGACTTTACGAGGGTTGTTTATTGGATAGTAAATCCGTCACGAGAGGTTGGAAACTATAATAAAACTTTTATAATATTCTCCGGTCGAGGCATACATTTTAAATCATTGAGGCTTGAAACTTAACCGCCTTCAGTCACAACTTAACGTGTGTATGGATATTCCCACTTTAAAAACAGTCGGGAATGAGAATGTTGGTATCGTTTGAAATGAGAATTAAGCAGCTGCGTAGACTCGAATGCTGCCGAATTAGCTCATTCATGGAGTAGATCATATTTTCGAAAGCTGTCAGACATTTCAATATGTATGACTGTAAACATGACTTTGTTTGAATACGTTGCACATGAGAAATTATTTCGAATATATTCAGATTCGATGGCAAACAATAGCGGTATAGTTCTACTATTTCTTTATCTACAGAACTGACTGAATTCTTTTTACTACAGTTGGCTGACTAAGCACCAAACAACATCAAACTGTCAGCTTGCTACAATGTTGGATTTTTACTAAGGCGAAAAAAACTGTTGTTTGAAAACAAGGAAAGTGAGTAGTCGTTTACAGCTAGTCATCATGGGTAAAACCTCACATACTTCTACCAGACATAGAAAATGTCATGCAATAATTGAAGGTCATCTATAATCATACTACACAATTTATCAACTGAAGCTCCTTCCGAGATGTGGTGATTTGAATTACTTCAAAGCTAATAGTTCGGCAGCCAGAGTGAGGTTCTGCAGGGAACGAGGCCGAAAATGAGACTTTCACAGAATGATGTGCACTCTATGCCTACTACGAATTCGCGCGTCTGCCGAGTTCTAGTGAGTTCCTCTTCTAGTCAGAAAGGATCAAAGAAAAACACATGTAAATCCAGTGGGAGGCAGATAGCAGTGTTCGGCTATAATGAAATTTTTTATGTTTTATCTTATCAATTAAAAAGCACTAGGCCTATAGACAGAGTTTTTGATATGGAATGTCTTCAGGTCATTTCCTATAATGTGTATGTGATATTATCATGCTTCTGATCGGCGATGTATACGATAATGTGGTTCAACATGGATAAAGTGAGCCAACATATTGGCGATTGCCGACAGAAGGAGGCTTGTCAAATCTGAATCTATGTAGTTTCATCGATAAATGTTCATGAACCTGATAAGAAATGACCTGAAGATATTCCACGTAAAAAATTATGGCTATAGACTATGTATTTTTACCGTAGTAAGCGAAAACACAGAAGATTTTACTTTGACCAAAAACTGCTATCTGCGTCCCATTGGATTTACATGTGGATTTCTTTGATCGTGTCTGACAAGAAGAGGAACTCACTAGAACTCGGCAGACGCGCTAATTCGTAGTAGTTTGTTTACACTATTCTGTGAAAGTCTCATTTTCGGGTTCGTTCCCTCCAGAAACTCGCTCTGGCAGCCGAACTATAATCAAGACCTCGCCAGATTGTTTATCAATCACAGTCAACTAATAAACAGATTAGGACCTCGGATGTGAGTCCACAAAATGGATGTTTCCAGACGTCATAAAATGTCTATCTTATGCAACGTCTCTCACTTCGACATTCAATAAAAAGATAAGGCAGCGAGATTCAACAACATCATGTTGGCCGATATGTATTAACTGAACTTAAAACTTCCTGACTACTAGCGGACCTTGGTCACCTTTGTCCTGGTTTCTTATGCACGAGAGCTTGTTTCCAGGATCTTGTTTTTCCGAACAATGATGGTTTGTCGAGATGGTGGGAATTCTTCCGAAATCGTCGCCTTCAGTCTTTACGAAACAGAAATCTGACGCAATAATTCCCCAACCGGCAATGACAATTTGTTCTTAAACCACATTATCCTCTCTTTCGTCTCACGAGGAAATCGAACCTACTGTATGATTTTCGTCTGTTCGATTCGCGTGATCGATTCTCCTGATGATTGATGATATTCCTTCACAGACGGAGTCGATTTCTATGATAATGAAATGATTCAAACAATTTATCTATATCTAAAAGACTGCAGAAAATACCACGACAATTTATGAATTTTACTATGCAAAAGTGTCAACCATTCTGATAGGTTCTGTCAAACCCCTCCTCGGTTCGATTAAAATGATCTCTCCGACTTTTGTTTATGATGATTATGTAGGAGCGAAGGTACAGAAAAGAATAAATAGCATCATATAGTTTATATTTTCAACTCAGATGACAAATCCTATCTCCAGTAACTGAAAATTAAGACTGGTAAGCAGCTGAATTGACCTGATTCCTGCTTTTCTGCTTCATTGCAATAGCGGTGGCTCCGGTCTTTTCCTCATAATACCTGCATCAATCTTAAAATGTTCGAACAACGTTAAGTGTGATAGAAAAATTGTTTGTTGTCATTATTTCTTTACTGTGTTAGATGAAACATGATGCGTTCCGAAACAATTAGCTGTCTTTGGCATAATAGACAAACACATTTCGATTTGCATAGGCCTATTCAAAATGATCATTCATTTAGTCAACTCAAAATGCAACACAGCTTGCAAGATTGAGTTTCTTATCTCTCATATGCTCGTCCTTTCATGATATCTAGCCAACAGACAAACATTCAATAAGGACAGCTGGGTCATTAAATCGATTGATAATTCTGAGTGAGTGTTGGTCCTAATGGACCAATGAATTGCCAACATGCCTTAACATTCCCTTGACGGAAGGATATTTCCTTGTTTCTACTTCTCAACTGATTTTCCAGCGGACTTCGGTTCGATTCCTGGTTCAGGCGAGTGCGGTCGGGGAATCAAGGGTGTTGGCGTCATTCATTCACTTAGTCTTTGTCACTCTCTTTAGATATTCAATATTCTACAACAAATCGCTGTTGTCACTGAATATCGAAAACGTCATCTGTTCTGCTGTGTTCTTAACAAAAGTATGCGAGATGGACTTTCTCTCTCTTTCTTATGTTTTCTGTGACATTTTCTGTGCAATTTCTGTAGTCAGATTAAGATATAAGAATATTGCATTATGATTTCGTGATGAATCACATTTGAATAATGTTATGATTGTTTTTCTTTTGAACATCTGAATTGGTGACAGTAGTTTTGTGAATATTCTATTTCATAACAGATATTATGATCTTGATTGCGATATTCGTAAATGTCAAATATACAATATAAAGCGACTAAACGTGTAGTCCGCACGCATAGTTATCAACTTAATCAATTCGTTATGGCTCAGTTTATCCTAAGTGATTCCAATGAACAGCAAATTTAGCTGCTAGCCTGCGAGCTACTATCAGTTTCTCACCTGGATAATTTGGAGAGGAAATGAAAAACAGTTGATTTAGTAAATGAATTATTGAGATTACCATCAACCTTTTACTTTAGGCCCATTTGGCAGCTATTTATGTCCTTGCTTAACTTCTATCCTAAGGTTTGGAAATCGTCTAAATGGTCGATTTTTGCTTCATTTGTGTTTTGACATTTGAGCATTTGTAATCCTATGAATATATTGATAATCTATGCAACTAATTGCCTCTCTACTTTCTGCACAATCCTAAGTCAACCGTCGCATAAAGGACAATTTTTGCTGATAAGAAATTAGGAGAGAAATTGTGGGAATTTTTTTATTGTCGTCATTGGAATGTCAATTTAGTGTTATCATAATGCTCCAGAACCATTAGGACGTAATAATGTGTGTTCATTTTGGTTTTCAACATGAAATATTATTTGTCTTGCAATGCTTTGAACGAATTCGAACGAAACAGAGACCGATAATGCATTTGCATCGGAAACCTTAGGAACGTGAGGGGATTAGGGAATGTTGCGTTTGATTTAAATATAATTTAATGATAAAAGGTCTTTGGTGCTGTCCCTTTGAGGGTAAACCAATGGGAAGGAATTTCATTAGAAACAGCATTTAACATATGATGTCCAAATCACTGCCCATTAAAAATCCAACACATCATTTCAGACGAACACCGTTGTTTTCATTAATCTTGATTCACATTAAGCTTACAAACAAACATAAAACTGTCATTTGAATGCATGGGAGAACGCTATATTTATCAATCGAAAATAATCGAACATCCTACCAGCCGCACATCTTTTGCATGGCAATTTGATCTATCGTTTATTTAATTCAATTGTTGTTAATTGCATTCACATGGTTTAAGATGCTTTGGTGGACAAGCAATCCCCGCTACTTGCCTTAATGTCGGCGGTCATAATTGTTACAAGTTATTTATTCATTGATTATAATTGCTATGACAACTGATGTGTGGTGGTGAGGGCTTGATCCTGCCAATTGACACATTCGCATAAGTGACTCGTAGCTCGGCTGGTTAGAGCACAGGTCTATTTAACCTTGGTCGTAGGTTCGAATCCTACCAGCCGCACATTTTTTGAATGGCAATTTGATCTATCGTTTACTTTAATTCAATTGTTGTTAATTGCATTCACATGGTTTAAGATGCTTTGGTGGACAAGCAATCCCCGCTACTTGCCTTAATGTCGGCGGTCATAATTGTTACAAGTTATTTATTCATTGATTATAATTGCTATGACAACTGATGTGTGGTGGTGAGGGCTTGATCCTGCCAATTGACACATTCGCATAAGTGACTCGTAGCTCGGCTGGTTAGAGCACAGGTCTATTTAACCTTGGTCGTAGGTTCGAATCCTACCAGCCGCACATTTTTTGAATGGCTATTTGATCTATCGTTTACTTAATTTCATTCGTGTTAATAATACATCTTGAAATAGTCAAGCCAGGCTTATGAAATTGAACGGTTTTACAATAAATAACAGGATCTACACATACGTGCATAATGTATAATGCATCATGATTACGCATGTGCGATTCACAACATGCGGAACATTTGAAGTCTTTGTTCAATATGCAATGAAAATGGAGAGCCAGTAGACGCTCATCATCTATTATCAAAAGTAAGGCTAAGAAAAAATTTCTTAGTAGATTGCGCAAAAACAATTATAAAACTCGCGATTTTGATAAAAGTAAAAGCGTAACTCGTAAAAGCAATTGTGAGAATAATGTTAGGCTTTCTCTTAGTTTTATTAATGATAGTTGCAATAGAAAAATCATTAACTTAGTAAGAAAATACAAACCACCCGCAACCTTGATAAGAAAACGTAATAAAACCACTAGCCAATACTTTTCCAAAAAATCTGCTAAAAAACATGTAAACTGTAATCTCTGTAATCTTCTCGACAACCCTTATCCCTGCGATGTGCGCTTTGTGGCTTAAGAATTTGATTGTAAAAATTGTAGCAAAAGTTACATTAGGCAAACTGATAGGCCTTTCAAAATTCGTTTTCAGGAGTAAGAACGCAGTTTACACTTACAGAACAAAACCGGGGCCCTCTCTGAACATTCGATAAATGACCACGACGGTAACCTTGACATTTTCCATTTCACAAGCAATGTCATTGCCAGGCATAGTTCGTCTCTTGAAAATCGTGTGGCTGAAGCTCGCTACATTAGAGATAGGAGACCACAGTCGAACCGCAAAGACGAACTGGTTGGCTGAGAGATACTCCGTCTACGGTATTATCAACCTGAGATGTAAACCACTCGCGCTGGCTCCTTTTACCTTCTTTTTAGTAAACTGAGGCAGCGACTGTGTCGCGAAACGTTTGTCGTGTAAATACGTTTAGTTATTCGATTTTATTAAAGCCGTATTAAAGGGAGTGCCGTCTTTTTCTTTCTCATCCTCACAGTGTTTATGTGTGGGTGTCTAGGTATGCATAGATTTACTTAAAGTAATCGACAACTTTTTTCCAATTTCACGTTGCTGGAACACGGATATAAATTCCCAATGAAAAGTGGTCCGCGGATATGTGTGATGGCTGTGACAACATCTCAGGAATTCATCAATAAAAGTTCTAGATATTTTGTAAATTTCATGTTCAAGCGATTGAGAAAATGAGCGCATATATTTTGGAAAAAAACCATCGATGACTCACTTGCAGATCAGTGAAATGTCACTTAAACCTGTTGATTGATCAATAAATGAATGACACATTTGTTGTAGTGGTATGATATTGTGCAGCAACGAAAATTTTGAAATTAATCAAAAACTTTGAGCAGTGATTCATTATTAATGATAGTTTTAACAATTTTGTCGGTAAAGATTTTGAATTATTTCTTACTTTATCGTCTTGACGCTTACTGTATTTTTGCCATAATCCTTAGACAGGAAAAGGACCAATAGTCCACATCAAAAATTGTCTTAAAAATAGAAGATCCAGATAGAAAATTATAAAACTAGCCGGTAATTTTCCTTACGTGTCCCAGCTAAGCTCTTTCGACTGCGCCATGATTTTAAAGACTATCTACGATCGCGTTAATGTGTATAATGTCAACACATAACAACATGAGTCTTTAAATTTTATCCCTGTGGATTAATTCATTAATTTTTAAGGAAAATGCCATCAGTTTGTGATTGCGATCCTTCACAAAAATGACTGATAATTCAGAAGTTTCTGAAAAGTGACATGAACAGTTTGCAAATTATCACATCTCGAAATCCAAACTTGTTGATATTACATGCAGACTACATGTCAAGGACGTCGGAATCATAGGTCGAAGTGAGGCGACATGTAGTATGCCATACCGTCAAAACGTTCCTTATACAGACAGAATGCGCATGCAAAGGCCCCAGAGTATGGAGCACTCATGAAATCGCTGGAAGCAGTCTGAAGTATTTCACACAAAAGTTCGGCTCACGATACCTCTTTAGTTGAAAGATGGATTTCAAATATTAAAGAAAATCCTTGTGCTTTGATTCCCATGCCCATGCCTTGCAAATAGTGCATTCAATCTCGAGATCTCGAGATCTTGACCATTTTTAGGCGTTCGAGATCTTGAGATGGGAGTGCCGAGATCTGGACTATTCCAGATTAGATTTTTTACCATACACATACTCACACATTAAAGACCATCTGAAAGTAGAGATCTATTCTTAAAGATGCACCACGGTAGGGCCGAAACACGATTAGGATAAAAAAAATTGTCCATCTACTCGTACATATTATGCACCAATCGAGAGCTGAGATCATGAGGAATTCGAATATCGTTAATGTTAAAAAATCGAATCTCAATGTCCTTTTTGTACAGAGAGCAAAACATTCAAAATGCGCCTGCCAAAATACTATATTTTGATACCTATGCTAACAGGAAGTGATACATATCTGTCTACGTATTTGGTTAATTAGATACCATTTGTATTAGTCCGTATTATGCAGTGGATACGCGAGAATAAATTCAGACCTCAGAAACAATAGATTACGCTTTTTTAATGGTTAGTGTATGTGACGAGTATTAAACTATAATGTAAGATTATGTGATGTAAAATCACACAAAATTACATCCGAATGTCTTGTTTCTTTTATAAATGCACCATCAAGTATGAAATTATGGAAATATCCGTTTTTCATACATCAACCCAAATTTTCGCAACTACAGTCTTGTAGCAGTCTGTTTTCTACGCAGGCTTCTACAATTCATTCCACGAAAAACAAACGTTTTGCTCAAATCATTATTCAATTATTCCATTGAAAAAAATGAAAAAATAACACAAATCAAAGATACGCAAATGCTTTGCGTTGTAATCGTTAACTGCCTTCGTGGTATCATGGACCTTGTATTTGGCCCAAGTAGATTTTAAAGTCAGCATGAATGCCTCAACAGCCTGATTGTATCGTCGAGTCCAGTGTAGCACAGAATCACAAAAATTCGTAATATGGTGAAAGACTCAGTGTGGGACCTTTTGGACTGATCGAAATACCGACGAGAGAGGTAGCTTTTCCCAAGTCACGGCATAATCAATTCGAAATCTGGATCGACATCATGCCGTAGCAGGCGTCAACAACTTTACAGAAAGATTATTTCAAAGGCCTCGACATATTTCAAGCCTTGCAACAGTGGCACATGGATCGTAGTGCCATCGATTATTGAGATAGCAACTTCTGCACGAGTTTCCGTTGAACAAAGCCTCCATGCATGGCTTCATCTCTGGACAACAAAGCATGTGCGTGGCCAAGTCATGGCTTCTGGCCACTCTTTTTCTAATTGCTTTAAACAATTTTGTTGAAAGGTCCTCGATGAGAAGGTGTTCAACTCAAGGAGGAAGAAGAAGATCAATCACTCGTTCTGATGATTCGCATCTCAGATTGGACAATGTATAAACATTCCCGAAATTGTTTTGCTTTGACTTGTCCTGATCAGTCTCGTCATACCATCGCCAAAAAGAAAGCATCATTCAAGCTTCCAACGCGATTCGAAGATTGCCCTTAAAATCTCAGAGAAGATTTGCTTGAGTCACACTAAGTGCACACGGGTGTGAAGAGCCGTGAGTACATCAGACCGAGTAAGAGATTTGCTAATTCTTTCCAATCTGTAGCAATAACCTTTCGATGTCAATGAGGAACGGAGTTCGGACCTACCAAGCCGAATCATGATACCAAATCTTTAAAAGATTCGAGTAATTTTCTTGACTATGTTTGAGATAATACTTATAAGGAAAATGCCTTTAACGCCTATTTTCTCTCCTGGAGGCATTCGAGCCAAAAACAGATAGGACAAATTCCCCTTTTTAAAAAAATACACCTCCACTCATCAACTCCCAATTTGAAAACGTAACCGCTAGCGATCCATAATGACGGTGCTCGATAATCTCTCGAATCAGCATCCAAATTGGTGCAACGCAACAAACGGTCTGTCAAACATGCTTGCCGCATCATCAACAACATAGTTCTTACTAAAAAAGCTTTCACATGAAACTGCAAAGAACGTATCAAGCGAGCAGTTTGCTTTTAGCATTTGATTCAACACTTCCTACTACCTGAAGTAGATCGAATGACACCAGCTAGCTTCAGTGTTGCATTGGAACTCAAATTCAGATCGAACTGAGTAGTAAGCAAGTGACAAATACTGGATAGCGCAAGATGGCCGCCGTCGTGGCTGCGTCCCCCCCCCCCCCTCTGGCACGGCAGAGTGTCGTGAGATCGGACCGCTCCCGTGGTGGCTTACGTGATCTGAGATCCCCCCCCCCGCCCTCACCCCTCTGGAACGCTAGAGGTTACACACACACACTTGTCGTGGTGTGCCGGCGCCGGAGGGTGGGTTCCACGTTCACAAACATGTTTCTGACTGACGACCCAATCTCCCCCCACCCCCCCCCCCCTCTGCAACGACAGAGTGTGAGACCTCGGGTGCGTGGGTCCGATCCGCCTGGTCGGACGTGGCTGGCGACCTTCTACGGTCTTGACGTGGGCGACCGCCAGGATAAGTCTTGAGGCTATAGTGTGTAGACAGTTTTTGGATGCAACATCTTGCTGAATGTTGTTTATTGTAATAATGTGGTTGTCTGTTTCGAGTGGAAAGGAGTGGTCGGAATGAGAAAACGGAGGTCAGATTCGGATATCAGCGTGAAATTCTGCATCGGTATGGTGGTAGTTGTCAAGGCAATCGGACTGTGAAGACAGAAAAACTGTTTCTTCAAATTTTGAACGATAGTAATGTGGGACGTTTTGGGTGAGTGTAAGCGCCCAAACGAAGCATCGGGATGAGAAAACCTGGCCGAGTCTCAACGAGTCGGAAAATCTACAGAAATGTTTGGTTACAGGAAGGATATTTTTCAGCGAAATCGGAGAGAAGAAATTTCGGCTGACGGTCCACCTTCCCCCCCCCCCCCCCCCCCCCCCCCCCCCCCCCCCCCCCCCCCCCCCCCCCCCCCCCCCCCCCCCCCCCCCCCCCCCCCCCCCCCCCCCCCTCCCCCCCCCCCCCCCCCCACCCCCCCCCCCCCCCCCCCCCCCCCCCCCCCCCCCCCCCCCCCCCCCCCCCCCCCCCCCCCCCCCCCCCCCCCCCCCCCCCCCCCCCCCCCCCCCCCCCCCCCCCCCCCCCCCCCCCCCCCCCCACCTCCCCCCCCCCCCCCCCCCCCCCCCCCCCCCCCCCCCCCCCCCCCCCCCCCCCCCCCCCCCCCCCCCCCCCCCCCCCCCCCCCCCCCCCCCCCCCCCCCCCCCCCCCCCCCCCCCCCCCCCCCCCCCCCCCCCCCCCCCCCCTCCCCTCCCCCCCCCCCCCCCCCCCCCCCCCCCCCCCCCCCCCCCCCCCCCCCCCCCCCCCCCCCCCCCCCCCCCCCCCCCCCCCCCCCCCCCCCCCCCCCCCCCCCCCCCCCCCCCCCCCCCCCCCCCCCCCCCCCCCCCCCCTTCCCCCCCCCCCCCCCCCCCCCCCCCCCCCCCCCCCCCCCCCCCCCCCCCCCCCCCCCCCCCCCCCCCCCCCCCCCCCCCCCCCCCCCCCCCCCCCCCCCCCCCCCCCCCCCCCCCCCCCCCCCCCCCCCCCCCCCCCCCCCCCCCCCCCCCCCCCCCCCCCCCCCCCCCCCCCCTCCCTCCCCCCCCCCCCCCCCCCCCCCCCCCCCCCCCCCCCCCCCCCCCCCCCCCCCCCCCCCCCCCCCCCCCCCCCCCCCCCCCCCCCCCCCCCCCCCCCCCCCCCCCCACCTCCCCCCCCCCCCCCCCCCCCCCCCCCCCCCCCCCCCCCCCCCCCCCCCCCCCCCCCCCCCCCCCCCCCCCCCCCCACCCCCCCCCCCCCCCCCCCCCCCCCCCCCCCCCCCCCCCCCCCCCCCCCCCCCCCCCCCCCCCCCACCCCCCCCCCCCCCCCCCCCCCCCCCCCCCCCCCCCCCCCCCCCCCCCCCCCCCCCCCCCCCCCCCCCCCCCCCCCCCCCCCCCCCCCCCCCCCCCCCCCCCCCCCCCCCCCCCCCCCCCCCCCCCCCCCCCCCCCCCCCCCCCCCCCCCCCCCCCCCCCCCCCCCCCCCCCCCCCCCCCCCCCCCCCCCCCCCCCCCCCCCCCCCCCCCCCCCCCCCCCCCCCCCCCCCCCCCCCCCCCCCCCCCCCCCCCCCCCCCCCCCCCCCCCCCCCCCCCCCCCCCCCCCCCCCCCCCCCCCCCCCCCCCCCCCCCCCCCCCCCCCCCCCCCCCCCCCCCCCCCCCCCCCCCCCCCCCCCCCCCCCCCCCCCCCCCCCCCCCCCCCCCCCCCCCCCCCCCCCCCCCCCCCCCCCCCCCCCCCCCCCCCCCCCCCCCCCCCCCCCCCCCCCCCCCCCCCCCCCCCCCCCCCCCCCCCCCCCCCCCCCCCCCCCCCCCCCCCCCCCCCCCCCCCCCCCCCCCCCCCCCCCCCCCCCCCCCCCACCCCCCCCCCCCCCCCCCCCCCCCCCCCCCCCCCCCCCCCCCCCCCCCCCCCCCCCCCCCCCCCCCCCCCCCCCCCCCCCCCCCCCCCCCCCCCCCCCCCCCCCCCCCCCCCCCCCCCCCCCCCCCCCCCCCCCCCCCCCCCCCCCCCCCCCCCCCCCCCCCCCCCCCCCCCCCCCCCCCCCCCCCCCCCCCCCCCCCCCCCCCCCCCCCCCCCCCCCCCCCCCCCCCCCCCCCCCCCCCCCCCCCCCCCCCCCCCCCCCCCCCCCCCCCCCCCCCCCCCCCCCCCCCCCCCCCCCCCCCCCCCCCCCCCCCCCCCCCCCCCCCCCCCCCCCCCCCCCCCCCCCCCCCCCCCCCCCCCCCCCCCCCCCCCCCCCCCCCCCCCCCCCCCCCCCCCCCCCCCCCCCCCCCCCCCCCCCCCCCCCCCCCCCCCCCCCCCCCCCCCCCCCCCCCCCCCCCCCCCCCCCCCCCCCCCCCCCCCCCCCCCCCCCCCCCCCCCCCCCCCCCCCCCCCCCCCCCCCCCCCCCCCCCCCCCCCCCCCCCCCCCCCCCCCCCCCCCCCCCCCCCCCCCCCCCCCCCCCCCCCCCCCCCCCCCCCCCCCCCCCCCCCCCCCCCCCCCCCCCCCCCCCCCCCCCCCCCCCCCCCCCCCCCCCCCCCCCCCCCCCCCCCCCCCCCCCCCCCCCCCCCCCCCCCCCCCCCCCCCCCCCCCCCCCCCCCCCCCCCCCCCCCCCCCCCCCCCCCCCCCCCCCCCCCCCCCCCCCCCCCCCCCCCCCCCCCCCCCCCCCCCCCCCCCCCCCCCCCCCCCCCCCCCCCCCCCCCCCCCCCCCCCCCCCCCCCCCCCCCCCCCCCCCCCCCCCCCCCCCCCCCCCCCCCCCCCCCCCCCCCCCCCCCCCCCCCCCCCCCCCCCCCCCCCCCCCCCCCCCCCCCCCCCCCCCCCCCCCCCCCCCCCCCCCCCCCCCCCCCCCCCCCCCCCCCCCCCCCCCCCCCCCCCCCCCCCCCCCCCCCCCCCCCCCCCCCCCCCCCCCCCCCCCCCCCCCCCCCCCCCCCCCCCCCCCCCCCCCCCCCCCCCCCCCCCCCCCCCCCCCCCCCCCCCCCCCCCCCCCCCCCCCCCCCCCCCCCCCCCCCCCCCCCCCCCCCCCCCCCCCCCCCCCCCCCCCCCCCCCCCCCCCCCCCCCCCCCCCCCCCCCCCCCCCCCCCCCCCCCCCCCCCCCCCCCCCCCCCCCCCCCCCCCCCCCCCCCCCCCCCCCCCCCCCCCCCCCCCCCCCCCCCCCCCCCCCCCCCCCCCCCCCCCCCCCCCCCCCCCCCCCCCCCCCCCCCCCCCCCCCCCCCCCCCCCCCCCCCCCCCCCCCCCCCCCCCCCCCCCCCCCCCCCCCCCCCCCCCCCCCCCCCCCCCCCCCCCCCCCCCCCCCCCCCCCCCCCCCCCCCCCCCCCCCCCCCCCCCCCCCCCCCCCCCCCCCCCCCCCCCCCCCCCCCCCCCCCCCCCCCCCCCCCCCCCCCCCCCCCCCCCCCCCCCCCCCCCCCCCCCCCCCCCCCCCCCCCCCCCCCCCCCCCCCCCCCCCCCCCCCCCCCCCCCCCCCCCCCCCCCCCCCCCCCCCCCCCCCCCCCCCCCCCCCCCCCCCCCCCCCCCCCCCCCCCCCCCCCCCCCCCCCCCCCCCCCCCCCCCCCCCCCCCCCCCCCCCCCCCCCCCCCCCCCCCCCCCCCCCCCCCCCCCCCCCCCCCCCCCCCCCCCCCCCCCCCCCCCCCCCCCCCCCCCCCCCCCCCCCCCCCCCCCCCCCCCCCCCCCCCCCCCCCCCCCCCCCCCCCCCCCCCCCCCCCCCCCCCCCCCCCCCCCCCCCCCCCCCCCCCCCCCCCCCCCCCCCCCCCCCCCCCCCCCCCCCCCCCCCCCCCCCCCCCCCCCCCCCCCCCCCCCCCCCCCCCCCCCCCCCCCCCCCCCCCCCCCCCCCCCCCCCCCCCCCCCCCCCCCCCCCCCCCCCCCCCCCCCCCCCCCCCCCCCCCCCCCCCCCCCCCCCCCCCCCCCCCCCCCCCCCCCCCCCCCCCCCCCCCCCCCCCCCCCCCCCCCCCCCCCCCCCCCCCCCCCCCCCCCCCCCCCCCCCCCCCCCCCCCCCCCCCCCCCCCCCCCCCCCCCCCCCCCCCCCCCCCCCCCCCCCCCCCCCCCCCCCCCCCCCCCCCCCCCCCCCCCCCCCCCCCCCCCCCCCCCCCCCCCCCCCCCCCCCCCCCCCCCCCCCCCCCCCCCCCCCCCCCCCCCCCCCCCCCCCCCCCCCCCCCCCCCCCCCCCCCCCCCCCCCCCCCCCCCCCCCCCCCCCCCCCCCCCCCCCCCCCCCCCCCCCCCCCCCCCCCCCCCCCCCCCCCCCCCCCCCCCCCCCCCCCCCCCCCCCCCCCCCCCCCCCCCCCCCCCCCCCCCCCCCCCCCCCCCCCCCCCCCCCCCCCCCCCCCTCCCCCCCCCCCCCCCCCCCCCCCCCCCCCCCCCCCCCCCCCCCCCCCCCCCCCCCCCCCCCCCCCCCCCCCCCCCCCCCCCCCCCCCCACCCCCCCCCCCCCCCCCCCCCCCCCCCCCCCCCCCCCCCCCCCCCCCCCCCCCCCCCCCCCCCCCCCCCCACCCCCCACCCCCCCCCCCCCCCCCCCCCACCCCCCCCCCCCCCCCCCCCCCCCCCCCCCCCCCCCCCCCCCCCCCCCCCCCCCCCCCCCCCCCCCCCCCCCCCCCCCCCCCCCCCCCCCCCCCCCCCCCCCCCCCCCCCCCCCCCCACCCCCCCCCCCCCCCCCCCCCCCCCCCCCCCCCCCCCCCCCCCCCCCCCCCCCCCCCCCCCCCCCCCCCCCCCCCCCCACCCCCCCCCCCCCCCCCCCCCCCCCCCCCCCCCCCCCCCCCCCCCCCCCCCCCCCCCACCCCCCCCCCCCCCCCCCCCCCCCCCCCCCCCCCCCCCCCCCCCCCCCCCCCCCCCCCCCCCCCCCCCCCCCCCCCCCCCCCCCCCCCCCCCCCCCCCCCCCCCCCCCCCCCCCCCCCCCCCCCCCCCCCCCCCCCCCCCCCCCCCCCCCCCCCCCCCCCCCCCCCCCCCCCCCCCCCCCCCCCCCCCCCCCCCCCCCCCCCCCCCCCCCCCCCCCCCCCCCCCCCCCCCCCCCCCCCCCCCCCCCCCCCCCCCCCCCCCCCCCCCCCCCCCCCCCCCCCCCCCCCCCCCCCCCCCCCCCCCCCCCCCCCCCCCCCCCCCCCCCCCCCCCCCCCCCCCCCCCCCCCCCCCCCCCCCCCCCCCCCCCCCCCCCCCCCCCCCCCCCCCCCCCCCCCCCCCCCCCCCCCCCCCCCCCCCACCCCCCCCCCCCCCCCCCCCCCCCCCCCCCCCCCCCCCCCCCCCCCCCCCCCCCCCCCCCCCCCCCCCCCCCCCCCCCCCCCCCCCCCCCCCCCCCCCCCCCCCCCCCCCCCCCCCCCCCCCCCCCCCCCCCCCCCCCCCCCCCCCCCCCCCCCCCCCCCCCCCCCCCCCCCCCCCCCCCCCCCCCCCCCCCCCCCCCCCCCCCCCCCCCCCCCCCCCCCCCCCCCCCCCCCCCCCCCCCCCCCCCCCCCCCCCCCCCCCCCCCCCCCCCCCCCCCCCCCCCCCCCCCCCCCCCCCCCCCCCCCCCCCCCCCCCCCCCCCCCCCCCCCCCCCCCCCCCCCCCCCCCCCCCCCCCCCCCTCCCCCCCCCCCCCCCCCCCCCCCCCCCCCCCCCCCCCCCCCCCCCCCCCCCCCCCCCCCCCCCCCCCCCCCCCCCCCCCCCCCCCCCCCCCCCCCCCCTCCCCCCCCCCCCCCCCCCCCCCCCCCCCCCCCCCCCCCCCCCCCCCCCCCCCCCCCCCCCCCCCCCCCCCCCCCCCCCCCCCCCCCCCCCCCCCCCCCCCCCCCCCCCCCCCCCCCCCCCCCCCCCCCCCCCCCCCCCCCCCCCCCCCCCCCCCCCCCCCCCACCCCCCCCCCCCCCCCCCCCCCCCCCCCCCCCCCCCCCCCCCCCCCCCCCCCCCCCCCCCCCCCCCCCCCCCCCCCCCCCCCCCCCCCCCCCCCCCCCCCCCCCCCCCCCCCCCCCCCCCCCCCCCCCCCCCCCCCCCCCCCCCCCCCCCCCCCCCCCCCCCCCCCCCCCCCCCCCCCCCCCCCCACCCCCCCCCCCCCCCCCCCCCCCCCCCCCCCCCCCCCCCCCCCCCCCCCCCCCCCCAACCCCCCCCCCCCCCCCCCCTCCCCCCCCCCCCCCCCCCCCCCCCCCCCCCCATCCCCCCACCACCCCCCCCCCCCCCCCACCCCCCCCCCCCCCCCCCCCACCCCCCCCCCCCCCCACCCCCCCCCCCCCCCCCCCCCCCCCCCCCCCCCCCCCCCACCCCCCCTCCCCCCCCCCCCCCCCCCCCCCTCCCCCCCCAGTGTACACCCCCTCCCGGCCCCCCCCACCCCCCCCCCCCCCCCCCCCCCCCCGCCCCACCCCCCCCCCCCCCCCCCCCACCCCCCGCCCCCCCCCCCCCCCCCCCCCCCTCCCCCCCCCTCACCCCCCCCCGCCCCCCCCCCCCCCCCCCAACCCCCGACCCCCCCCCCCCCACCCCCCACCCCCCCCCTTCGCCCCCCCACCTCCCCCCCCCCCCCCCCCCCTCCCCACAAAGCCCCTCGCGCCCAGGAACGCAAGAGGTTGTGGTCTGTCGTGGTGTGCCGGCCGGGTGGGTCCACGTTCACAACATGTTCGCTGACGTCCCCCCCCCCCCTCTGCAACGACAGAGTGTGAGACTCGGGTGCGTGGGTCCGACCGCCTGGTGGACGTGGGCGACCGTCTAGGTTGACGTGGGCGACCGCCAGGATTAGTCTTGAGGCTATAGTGTGTGATGTTTTTGGTGCAATCTGCTGAATGTTGGGTTGTAAAATGGGTTGTTTCGAGTGGAAGGAGTGGTCGGATGAGAAAACGGAGGTCAGATTCGGATTCAGCGTGAAATTCTGCATCGGTAGGGTGAGTTTCAAGGCAATCGGCGAGAAAAACTGTTTCTTCAAAATTTTGACATAGAATGTGGGACGTTTTGGTGTGTAGCGCCCAAACGAAGCATCGGATGAGAAAACGGAGTCCAGATTCGGAATCTACGTGAAATTTTGGGTTAGGAAGGATGTTTCCAGCGAAATCGGAGAGAAAAAATTTTCGGCTGACGTCCCCCCCCCCTCGGACAGCTTGCTTCGATTTTGGCTTCTAGTGGACGGATTTTGTCGTGCGATAGCTCGTTTGAAAGCTAAGAGTGAGACAAATTCAGTGAAACAATCGGCTTGTTCCTATCTGTCTTCGTTCAAAAGTTAGAGCGGTTACAAGATTTTAGGTCGGAGCTCGCTTACCTGAAAAAATCCTAAGTGTCAGAGTGACTTTGTATGGGTAAAATTTTGAAAATTTTCCAAAGTGTGGAATTTCGACCTGGGACCGTCACCAAAACATTTTTCATCAAATTTCACTGACCTCCCCCCCCCCCCCCGACAACAATCTTCTAACTTTGGTTCTAGTGGACGGATTTTGTCTTACAGCTACTCGTTTGAAAGAGGAGAAAAAACTGCTCGACAACATTTTTTGTTGCGAGTCAATCGGACCAGCCGTTCACAAGTTAGAGCGGTTACAAGATTTTAGGTCGGAGCTCGCTCACCTGAAAAAATCCTAAGTGTCAGAGTGACTTTGTATGGGTAAAAATTTGAAAATTTTCCAAAGTGTGGAATTTCGACCTGGGACCGTCACCAAAACATTTTTCATCAAATTTCACTGACCTCCCCCCCCCCCCTCTGGACAGCTTGCTTCGATTTTGGCTTCTAGTGGACGGATTTTGTCGTGCGATAGCTCGTTTGAAAGCTAAGAGTGAGACAAATTCAGTGAAACAATCGGCTTGTTCCTATCTGTCTTCGTTCAAAAGTTAGAGCGGTTACAAGATTTTAGGTCGGAGCTCGCTCACCTGAAAAAATCCTAAGTGTCAGAGTGACTTTGTATGGGTAAAATTTGAAAATTTTCCAAAGTGTGGAATTTCGACCTGGGACCGTCACCAAAACATTTTTCATCAAATTTCACTGACCTCCCCTCCCCCTCTGGACAGCTTGCGTCGAGTTTGGCTTCTAGTGGACGGATTTTGTCGTGCGATAGCTCGTTTGAAAGCTAAGAGTGAGACAAATTCAGTGAAACAATCGTCTTGTTCATCATCGTCCAGCCGTTCAAAAGTTAGAGCGGTTACAAGATTTTAGGTCGGAGCTCGCTCACCTGAAAAAATCCTAAGTGTCAGAGTGACTTTGTATGGGTAAAATTTTGAAAATTTTCCAAAGTGAGGAATTTCGACCTGGGACCGTCACCAAAACATTTTTCATCAAATTTCACTGACCTCCCCCCCCCCCCCTCTGGACAGCTTGCTTCGATTTTGGCTTCTAGTGGACGGATTTTGTCGTGCGATAGCTCGTTTGAAAGCTAAGAGTGAGACAAATTCAGTGAAACAATCGGCTTGTTCCTATCTGTCTTCGTTCAAAAGTTAGAGCGGTTACAAGATTTTAGGTCGGAGCTCGCTTACCTGAAAAAATCCTAAGTGTCAGAGTGACTTTGTATGGGTAAAATTTGAAAATTTTCCAAAGTGTGGAATTTCGACCTGGGACCGTCACCAAAACATTTTTCATCAAATGTTCACTGACCCCCCCCCCCCC